>JAMKCH010033683.1:0-15619 GCA_023653785.1 Ophioderma brevispina
CAAAAAGGATATGTGTCATGAATTGTTGCAATAGGGTTTAGGGTCCCCTAACCCTTCGGAATAATTACAGCAAAAGTATTTATATCCATAATAAATGTAAAAGATACGATTTTGGCCAAATAGATATATTGGAATATCATTTTCAGAAATTCAGATCGGATATTTTGAAAGTGGTCAATTATTTAACACACAATAAAGACACCTGTAACCAAACGGTTAAAATTTTTCCTTCGGAAAAAAAATTCTCACTCCACATAGACAAAAGATTGTATTTGGAGGTTTAAAGAGACACTGGCACATTTGAAAAATAGTGCGCCCTTGAGATTTTCAAAATTGATATTTTTGCATGGTTATAAAGCTTTTATATACATACATTATGCCTCACCTGAAATTATTAAGCCCAAATCAGCGCGCTTATGGGTAAACAGAATGATGTCGCTGGCGACATTAATTCAGAAGACGACGCGGAAACGCGTGTAACACAAGAAAACACACGCCAGAGTTGATTCTCACGACCTGCACCTTGTTTGACTGATCTGTGACCTTTACCTTTGTGGATTTAATATTAAAGTGATTAGCAGCGATTTGCTAATCCGAAACATCGAAAAAAATCATCAAATTTATATTTTTTTTTATTTTTGTTACTGGCATGGATATGCGCACACAACCTGCAAGTGGTTGGCTTGAAATCCGTGTATTAAGGACAAGGCAGTACTTTTTACCTGATTCTGTAATTTCAATACGTGCCTATCAAAATTCCGACTTAAGATCAAAAAAGCCTTTTCCCGGTGAATATCACAGATTTTCAGTGCGATATTGTGCAGTTTGACCTCAAACACAAACATTATTGATCTTTGTTTATTCTGTACTAGTGTAAACCACAATCAGCTGTTTAGTGTAGATTTCGCGACGCCGTCGCTTATCTCTATTTACAGGAGACGGAATGACAAAGTTCCTCAAATACTTCATTTTTTCACTATTTGGTGTTTTTTCTACATTAAAGCAGTTATATGGAATTGTACACAATTATCCCGGATTTATAAGTTAAAAACATGCATTTCCACATTTTTTCGATTCTCTCGCATTATCGCTGCTAATCCCTTTAATGAGTACGAGTCTATGATATTCACGTAATAGACACATTTGTTGACTTAAGTTACGGCAAACTTAAAAGTTAGCCTACAAATTACCTGGATGTCTTTAGCCTCTTATCAGTGCCCCTCGCTGCCTTTTGGATATGTTATTTTTATGTCTAAAATATATCTCTATTCTTCCAATGACCTAGACTATCATTTGCGATCAAATATCATATTTTCTGAAAATGTGCCTGTGCCGCTTTAATAAGATACAAATTCTCCTTTGGAAATAACTACAATTGGGTCAGGTGAATTCCGGTTGCAACTGCGTCATTATCAATCTCTCCGACCAATTAAAGTTCATCGCATGATGGGTAGCTGATGATGCCTGACAGTCCGTTTGCTGAACCTTAGAGTGTTGAATATCTTGGTAATTCTATAGTATTATTCATTTTTTACGTTACTATTACTCCGTGCTCTTTAAATGCAAAAGAGGGAGTAACCTCAGAGTCACTCGTCAAAAGAGTGACCATTTCAATATATGAAAAGAAATTAAAATTAAATAACCAAAACTTTGCCAATAAACAAAACCTCAAAAGAAAATGGAATATGTTACAATGGAGCATAACTTCATTTGTGCAGTGAATGCTGGTGTAAAAGGAGATATGGTCCGGCAGGAACCGTAGTCCGGAATGAACGGAACAACAACGGAATGAAGTGTGAAACTCAGTTCCGTGAAGAGTCAACTGAATCGAGTGCCCTATTCTTCACCGTGAGGCGTACTGTGAGTCCGGAGGACTATATATCCTGCCACACCGGAGTTGGAAGGTTCCCAGTTCTTTTAATAGCAACTTGCTAGAAGCTCTAATCGAGGAACGTCAGTTTTAAGTCTCTTATGGATATGATGATTGAGCAGACACTGGCCATTTAATGCTTTTGATCAGATTGAAATTTTTAACCGTTGAGAAGACATTCAATATGTTTTATGACATTATTGACCACAATTTTTTGAGATGTTTTCAACCACGGTGTTTGAATAAATGGACTTACTCACCAATCACAGGACAGGGATACGGATTACCACTAGGATCAAGTGTTGACCAAGTCATTCACTATATATAACCATTCCAATTGGACGGTATCTCACGAAACAAAAATTTTATGTATCAAATTATGCAGAAGACATTCAAAATTTACACCAGTTTTGTTCCTTCGGATTCAGCATCTATTCAGTTGGCTCTGACAACGCTTGAAATGTGCATCAATGATATTAAAACAATGGATGGACTGAAAGATTGTTGAAACCAAATAATGACAAAAACTGAGTTCTTTGTTGCGACCTCATCTTAGTATAGACGGACAAGTGTGTCCAACTTCATTAAAATTGGGTACGATGTTATTATTCAATCTAAGAACATCAGGAAACGGGGCATTAGTTTCGATGATGTCATGTCCATGTCTTCTCAGGATGACTTCTTTATCATGCACTTTCAACTTTCATTTGAGGAACATTACACGCATTGTCGATTATGGATTGGATACTTGTAGCATGTAGTAAGATCCCTTGTTTTGCTCCAGAGGGACTGATGGACATCACATTTGCTTGGAGCTAATATATCGTACATAAAACAGATTAAACGACTTCAAACCTGGCTGCCAAAAATTATTTTGTTGTGCTTCAAAAAATGACCATGCCAACTATTTTCTTAAATAAACTTCAATGGCTACATGTGAAAAAAAACAGACAATTTTTAATTACATTGCTATATGTTTAAATGCTTAAATGGACAGGCACCATCATATCTCACCTCTTGCCTCACATTGTACACACACAAGTCAGTACAGGACTCCGCTCAGCATTGATAATACTCGCCTTGCTGCTGCTCACAATAATCATAGAAAAGACACTTTTTCAATCTGCTGCACGATAAAAGTTTTTATCTTACAGCCCACCAAACTCTGGAATAATTTACCCATCTCAATTCGCAGCCAATTCGTTGTCAGCTTCAAAAAGAAGCTTGAAAAAAACGCATCTTTCCCAAAGTTATTGTTGCTTCAGTTTTCTCTGCTGTTAACTTTAATTTTTTTGGCTGCGTTGAGTAGGCGCGTGATCTTTATTGAAATGGCGCGGTATAAAAATCCTAGTATGTATGTAATGAGTATATATATTCAGTTAAGTTACAAAAAATCAAGAAGATTAATGTATTGCCACTGGAATTAGTGACGTTCTACGATCAGTTTGCATTTTACTACCGTACTGTAGATTACTGTGATACGAAAAAATCAGAAAACTCATTTCGGCGATGTCTTGCATTGCTACCGATTAGTAACGTACATGTTATATCACTTGTTGCAGATGTAAGGTTAAGATTAGTATTGGAAAATTGAAATACTATTAAGCTCATTCTTATAGTTCACCGCCTTTTGTGAAAAAATACGCACAAGTTTGCTAACCGTTTTAGACATACAAATTAGAAATTAATACCTTTCCACAGCCTTGGCGGAAATAGCAGTGGACAGATTGCATTAAAGCATCGTTTAGAATGCTTGATGCCTTGGGCAAAATAATCAGATGCAGGTTGTGTCGTAATTGAATTTTTAAACAACTCTTGAGCTTCGATGTTAATGATCATGGTATCTCAAACGAACCTATAATCTAGCGTTATGCATGTCATTAAAGGCTGACTTAGAGATTTAGAAATTGTGTTTGTATTAATTACAAATAGTCAACTAGAGCTAAGGATAGTAAACTAAAATTCTCCAAGTCCAGAGTTTGAGATGAATCAGACTCTCGATGGTTTCAACGAGGTGTGAAGGAGGCTATTTATATATCAGCAGTCAATCCGGATCTCAATAGGGACAAGGGCCGCCACCAGCTACCACCATCTACCAAACGGTCATCAAGTCATGTGACTCGGATGTGAATCTTGAGTCATGTGACTTCTCTCCCGCTTCAGAAGCTCACTCTTGAAAAAGACAGCGTCGGATGACGGTCGAAAATTCGAGTAAGTCAATATTATAGCTGTGTGACCAGTTTTAAAATCTCATCATAAAGATGAATCAGATTTTCCCTTTTGATGCAGTACATTTATGTATAGTAGAACAGTACCATAGGATACTGTTCTATAACAAAAAATAAGAGCCGGGATTTTAAAACAAAGTCGTGATTTTCTATATGAAGGACATCATTGAGCCTAGCTCTTTCACATAGTGATGAGTATGTTGACAGAATTATGATAACTTTGGCAAGAAAAAAACGATATGGTAGAAAATTGAGGGCGCCATCCTCGGAAAAAGATGAGTCCCCCAAAACCTTTAATGGCTTTAACCTCAATTACCGGTTACTAGCCAGTTCCAATCAGTTCTCGTTTATGTTTGTTGTTGAAGAATACAGATATAGTTACACACAAAAGTATCATACCACAAATCATATTGGAACCTTAATAAGAGGTTAAATACATTTTGCCGGTTTCCCGTAACATTAATCAACAAATGTGCCCATTATATGAATATCACAGACTCGCACTCAGTGATATTAAATCCACAATATATTCATATGTATAATGG
Organism: Ophioderma brevispina; assembly: GCA_023653785.1. Classification (NCBI taxonomy): domain Eukaryota; kingdom Metazoa; phylum Echinodermata; class Ophiuroidea; order Amphilepidida; family Ophiodermatidae; genus Ophioderma; species Ophioderma brevispina. The sequence continues at coordinate 4,644 of JAMKCH010033683.1, forward strand.
TAATGAAGTTTTGATTGACATTTAATTTTGCTTGTTTCCTTGTGTGTCCTTTTTTCAATATTTTTAATAGGGGGGTGTGTTATTGCACAAAAGTGCAAGTAGGAATTTTACCCCCAGCCCAAAATAATGGAGAAACCCCTAAATACAAACAAACATACCTTTAAAAAAATAAAATTCAATCAATAACCCCCTGTACATACCCCCTAAGATTTCCACTAAAAATAGTTAAAACACCTGCTAAAGAAGACTAATTGTTAATTAGCCTTGTGCTTTTCACTTGAGTAGTTGCATTGAGCACAGTGAGTATGGTGAGCTCTGTGTGAAACCACTCAGGCATCACAATTTGCAGCAGCTTTTTGTCCCAATATTGACTGATTTAAAGCTCCAAATTTTGACAAAAAAATTCACCAGTTAAATGCTTTTGGATGAATTGTAATTGTTATTACTTTGCTTTACTATAAAACGCAGTGTAATGACAGCTGTAGGTCTGTCATTATACTCATTATTCAGAGGATTTATGATATAAATGACTGTGTGCACCAAGTATATTGGCATTGTATTTCTAAGAAGCTTAAGTAGTAATCTGATCAATCTGATCCTGATTTCAGTTAAACAAGGTCACGGTCAATGTAGATGCCACTATGCAGGGATTTAATTTAGTGCTGATTTAATTCTTTAGTTGTAAAAGAGTTACTATGTTTACCTAGATCATGCTCAGACTCGCTATTCTTGTTTGCCGATGTCAGTTTGCTGTACACCACATTATTATTGTTAGTTGTATAGCTATTTTCTAACAAATACATTAGACAGCAAAGTTATATTACTTTTGTATGCTTTAGTCTTATTTGGAATACTGCTCAGACTGCATACATGCAGTTCCATTACTAAATTCCTGGAAAATGGATGAATTTGTGATTAGAATAATTTTTAAAACACACCATTTCCACAAAGCCTAAAAAACATGACATGGTGGGAAAAAACTAATATACCCTGTCCACATTGGATGGATTGAATACAACTGTTGAAATTTAGTAAAACTAAACAGTAATTCAGAAATCAGGAATAAAAATCCTGAAATTTCTGGTGATAGAATGTGTGATACTTGAGGCTACTTGCCAATTCAATGTACTTCACATTGCAAGGCTTCCGACTTTGACACCCTTATTTCAAAACTTTCGAGGGTTGTACAGGGGGGTTAGAATAGTCTTTGATTCGTGTAAAATTGATTTTTTTTCTAGTTTAATTAGGATTTCTCCATACTTTTGAGCTGGGGGTTTCGATTTTTGAAGTATCACACCCCCCTATTTTTAAAATAAACTTTATTTAGGTGAAAGTATTTCAGATCATACCGGTGGGTATTGAATGTAGAATAAACTATACAAATACTAATGGTTAGAGGGAAATAGGCACACTTGTCCCGAGGTTGGTTACGGGGTATCACCCCGAACCCGAAGAGTGAGGAAATAAGGGTGCCCTATTTCCTGATATGAACCAGTAGTATTTCGACATAGCCAACGGAATTACTTTGGTTTCGTTTCATGAATATTCATGGTGTCATAACACTAAATATTAACCCGAGATAGTCAGGTTTTTCTTCCTACGTTTTGCGTATCTGGGATATTACAATCGCGAACTGAAGAGGAAGCTATTAGTAGTACCTATACAGGACTAAAACGTTTCGAGTTATTTGCATATTCGACTCCTAATGCAACGAAGATACGAACCTTAACGTAGCATTCCACAAAGTAGGAACATTACAAATGGTTGCGCTCCACAGGTAACGTTGTTTAGGTCAAAAAACACTTCAAATTTATTCCAAGCTAGGATGGATTATGCCCAGTATTAAAGTAAAGCATTTGAAAGCTTTGACGTTCTTCGGGGCATTAAAATAATGAAATAATGAACCGACAGATCGTCCCAATTATTTTATGAACCTACATATAGATATTATCCAGTACCTGTCAGTAAGGACGCTCTACAATGATATAATGAATTCCAATTTCATCTGACCTTTCAATGATCTCAAAAACTAATTTGTTTTGGGGATATTGTGGATTGCACCTGTGCTGTCATAAACAGGGTTATGTGGCATGAATATAATGTAATCTTCTATTGACGTGGTACTCGCTAACCCTCTGGCAACTTCAAAGAGTTTTGTGATTGCGTTTGAGAGTAAGCACGACACTTAATCAGTTATGGGTTACCCGGCTTACTTGACGGTTTTGTTACTATTAGCGCACGTACACGTGTGATTAAGATAAGTCGTGGGAATGGAAATTCGAAATCCTCTCTCCCGTACGATAAATAATCAGTCTGAGTGTTACAAAAGTTCCATTTATTCAGTTTTGTTGTTGTCGATCAGACTTAGGAAAAGGTCTAACTAGTATTCAGAATTTCAACTATAAGTTAGAGTGAGTAAAATGCATAATTCTGTATTTTACTGTAGAGAAATTAAATATATTTAAAGTTTAAATTGAAGTATCTAACAAATAGTTATTAAATACAATATCAATTCATGAGCAAATTGTGTAGAGCACTGGATCACTAGGCTACTGTATTTGGCCGAAACGAAACGAACAGAACTCCATTGGATTACACGCTTTATTCAAAACTTTGAGATGAATACGTTTCGTTTTTGAAATAGTTCAACATATTGTGTAGTATAGGATATGTTTCTAGCTAGAGGATCCGGAATTGCAGATCACAATTTTCTATATGACAATCATGATTTGAGCTTAGCTATTCACAGTGATTAATATGCGACAGCATATGTATGGCAAAAAACAAAAACACAGTGTTTGAAAATTAAGGGCACTCACCCTTGGGAAATCACTGAGGCACCTTTAAGGGAAAAAGGCCGGATAGACGAAGTGTTGGCAGGGCCAACAGCGTGCGAAATCTTGACCGAAGCCATGGCCGTTTGTGAATTTTTAGGAGTGAAGCATAGGTTTTTCTCCCATAGTTGGTGAAAATATACCATGTTAAACAGTACAGCCATTTTACTATAAACAAAAACGGACGGTATAGCACCCCTCTATGAGAAGCAGCTAAATTAGCCCCTGTCTTTGAGTATCTCCTTCGGATAGTCGCAAGATCTTGTTAAGTAGAACAAGTACTAGCAATTGTTGGAAGTTGGAAGTCTCAAGGTCAAAGATATGTAATTCAGGGTATAAATTGGAAAAATGCGCCAAGTGTTCAAAAATCGAAAGTAACAAGTTACTCGAAATAAATCGTCGATATTAAAATGTATTGATCCCAACGTAGTGTTTTGAAGAGCGCGAGAAGGAGCTATAAATAACTGTAAATTCGACAACACTACTTGTTATCTACTCGTCTGCTATCGACTGTCCTAAATGAGTGACAACGATGGCCTTTCAAACGTGTTATTGATAGCCTCTTGTGTATACCTGTAAATGGCCAGGAGGAAATGCTTAGTCTGGAACAAGCGAGAGCTTCCGCATATATAATTCAAAAACAATCAAACATCATTAAGAAGATTAGCACCCTATGTCTGGACAGAGAACTGCTGCCAACCGCCTTAAATCTAGAAGGAGTTTCTAAAGCAAAGTCCAAACCTCTTGAATTCCGTCTCTAAATAGTATAAGAGAGTCGGATTGTGGAAAGAAAGAATTGCTGTCAACCAAGTGGCAGCTATTGGTATTGAACCCGGTGACATCTTCCACCTGGAGCCTGACTCCTCATGGCTGATTGGCGATGCCTTAACAGATTGAGAATCAGAAACTGGCCGATCTAAGGTTTCTTTGCGGAATTGGGGGCTAGTGGAAGCAGATCAAGGCACTACCTGTGGTTGTGGAACAGCACAACGGACAATGGAACATCTCTTGATCTGCCACTGTTGGAGCAACAATGCACAAAAGAAAAAAAACAAACACCAAAACCTTACAGGATTTCAGTGAAGCAGCAGTGGTTATGCTAAAATGATATATGTTAAAAATATAGCTTGGTTGTAAAATGAATCCTCCCATTTTGCCTCAAAACAAAACCATTCCCGTGGCTCGAGACTTTTAAACTGCAGTGATTTTCAAAACATTAGAGCTTCGATTCAACAGATTTAGCGAGATTTTAATGTTAAAGGAAATGCAAACTTGCTGAATTAAAATGAAAACTTCACAAGCGGCTAAAGGGCCAACCAGGAACTTAACGTGCAATCGCAGTCCAGCCGGACTCTGAAGTTCCATGCATCTCTGCTAGTCTAAAAGAATTATTACAATTTGCGTGAGAATGAGGAAGCGAACCTATTCTAATCGGAAACCCACGATCTTTAATTGCAAGACGAGGCCTATACATAAAAACGGCACGCCAACTTGAGCAGGCAGAAAATGGTTTGTGTCGTATACTTAAATTAACGGAATGAAGCCGTACTCTTCGTGATTGACAGGTTCCCTTGGCGGTCCCATTCTTGAAGCTTCTAAAACTTCAATAGCTGAAAGCAACTTTTGCCACAGTGTACATGTAATATTAATAACATACGCATGGTCTGTGACGTTGAGGTTAATTTATATTAAAATCATTTGAACCTGACCAGAATAAAATATTTACGTTTCACACTTATGACCTAAACCAAAATACGTTAAGAGGTCAAAATGGAAAAAGTATTCGTGGACCAAAATGAAGATCTGCTAAAGTCAGTATCGAAAAAAGCACTAATCATTATTTAAACTTCAAGAGAGATCTCTTGACTAAATGAAGATAGTGAAAGATGCTTCAACACTAACGAGGTCGTGTACGTGGGAGGAGTAGTACACTCCTTAAAAAAAATAATAGCTAACTTTGCGCAATAGCTATGCCGCCAGAAAAAGAGCTCAAACCCCCGTTAAAATCGTTTCGGGTACATAGCGGCCACTACGGAAGTAAATTCTGTTGAATGCACTTTGTTGCCTTGCAGATCAGGTTGTGGTGCTTGTGGTGGTGCTGGTGCTGGTGCAGGTTGGTGGTGGTGATGCTGGTGTAGTGCTGGTGCATGGTGGTGATGAGGTGGGGTAGTGGTGCTGGTGGTACTGGTTGGGGACTGATGGGAATAGTGGTTGTGGTGCTGTGATGGTTGGTTGGTGATGGTGCAAGTGGGGGAGGTGGTGCTGGTGGTGGGATGATGATGGTGGTGTGGTTGGTGATGCTGGTGGTGTGATGCTGGTGGTGGTGGTGGTGATGATGGTGTGGTGGTGGTGGGCTGTGCTGGCGGCGTCGGTGGTGGTTGTGGTGGTGGTGGTCGTGCTGGTGGTTTGTGCGTGGTAGTTTAGAAACCAATTTAAAATAGATTCCATTAAACCATATTTACCTTACATTGAATCGTCATAGATTGGATATAACTTTAATATGATTAATGTTTAAGGCAAAGATGATTCTTAAATACATTGTTAGTCCCTAACTACAATCCTGAGGAAATTATCTTTTAACTCCCTGAAATTTATAGTGTAGTGTGACAATGGATATTGGCATGTTTTGTGTCACATCTTTTTTCAATGTTTGAACAAGATTATACATTTTTGAAAGAAAAATGACACCGAAATCACAAACAATACGGAAATTTAGTAAAGGCTATACTTTTGAAGAAATCATAAAATGACGGCAACATTCGCCTCTTGTGTTTGCATTTATTCATTACTGTATTTTAAATGTGCATTTTGTTGATCTTTCAACCTGAAATAGCCAGGCGCCTTCTTTCTCTCTCTCTCTCGCTCTTTTAAAATTTCATACTAAATCTCTATTTTACTGAGAATCTGTGAGTGTCAGTTTAAAGATGTGATTAGGATGGAATGGGCACAGGTTAATCTGTAATTGAACAGTGGGAATATTTTCTTTCCGAAATCCGGCTGCCCAGCTACCCTATCACGAAATGTGAGTAGAATTTCTTCTAATACGATTAGACAACGTTCAGGCAAACAACATGTCCCGAGTACACAAGGATAAATTGGTTCCTTTGCTCCCATTAATTACCGTCAAAAACAGAGGGTATTATGTTTAAAATGATTTTGAATGCTAATGGGTTTCTTCCAGCGTACGCAAGAGGCATTCAATTCTGAGAATTCGATCCAGGAGGCAATGGTTTCGGGGTGTATAATAGGCCTGTGTTGATATTAGAGGTATCGGTGCGCATGGCTACGCGAGCGCATAGCTCTGTAGGCATGGCGCGTATGTTCAAGGGTATTATGTTTGATAGAGATTACTTTTGAAGGGGAAGTTCTGGAGTTGTTGAGTTAGGCACAGGGAATTTAACAAGAAGCATGATTGATGTGAAACTTCAATTTTTTTCTTAATTTATCATGATATACAAGATCTTTGAACAAAGGTTTAAGAGAGAATTTTTTAATGTCACTGGGCCCGAGACTTGCCTAGTGAAATGCATGTAGCAGTTAACAAATTACCGTTTGGAAATCCCCACTGCCAAATCGAGCCGATCGTGTCCTACCCCTCCTGTACAGAACCCACATGTATAGTCTCCCATATTGATCGATTACGCTGGGACAACAAGATCCAGAATGCTTGCTGCTTTGCCTATTGAAGTTATAAACGGTAACGAGATGAATAGTTTGGTGTCAAGTACCAGGTCACGTGTCAGGTACAGATATCAGTTTGCTCTTCGTGGGCGACCGATATATATAAATCCGACTATGTTAAATCAAGGGCCTGTACATGACCCTCTTCCCAAGGTGCTATTATTTTTTTCTCAAAAGACACCGTGTATTATGTCTAACAGTACAAACTTTACCTTTTCCTACTGATTCAAAACCCTACGATGACATAATCGTTTGTTTTTTCATTTAGGGATACAACGTCATTTTTACCTGAAGGGTCCCCCGAAGCAAAAAGATAAACCAGTCAAAATGCCGTGACGTCCCATCAAAATCTTATTTTTCAAAAATATTTAAATACTTAAACCTTTCATAAAATTCCTTTTTACGATTCAACATCGGTCTATGTTCTTTAAGAATTAATCTTCAATTGTCCCCTCATGAATGTGAAAAGATGGGTCCATAAATTCTACAACTGAACCATAGTCAGCCGGCTAAATAACCCTTACCTTTACTGAATAGCAGACGGAGGCCCCGTTTAGTTTTCAGCAGGTTACCGCCACTGCGGCTCGGCTGCGGGTTTATTCGTCTAGTGGGTAATTTCATCGATATGTTTTTGTTTCCACCATCAACGCCTTTTATGTACTTACGATTATCAATTTCGACTGCCGTTAAAGGAGAACGCTGTACTAAAGAGCTTTTACAATTATGCTATAAAATAAATTATTGAGCACAGTTCGAGTGGTTTCAATGAAAATGGAAAGATATTAACTATGAAAATGAATTAACATTTTGTCTTACCACGCGCTATTTGAAATTCGCGCTAATGATATGGGATATGTATATGCGTTATGCTTCCGACGGCACAAGTCGCCTCATACACGCTCACACGTTACAATTCATTTCCTATGGCATGTATTGAACGCAAATTATTTGCCGTGGGCAGTAGATATAGTCCCCTGTAGCCATATCCGGAGACACTAAGTTTTGGTTGTACTAGTCCGGGGGATGTGCAAAGCTAGGAACTATAGGCCCCGGACTATGTTTATAGGAATGTTGTCCTACAAGTGGATTGAAAGTCCGAAGGGGACGATCAGGCCTTAGAATAAATATTGCAAGTCCGGACATGGACTACCAGTCCTTAGGAAATAGTGTCCATTTTCCGAAAGTAGGACTATTAGTCTCTAGGGATTAATGACCTGTAAGGGGTGGACTATCGCTCATTAGGGATTAGGGTCCAATTCCGTCCTGGACTATTTTAGGAACTCGGCATCTTATTGTTCAAGTCCGAAGTAGGCAGGACTCCAGTTACGGAAGTAATGCCATGGTCAGGGGGGTGGACTATCGCTCCTTAGGATTAGGGTCACAATTCCGACCTGGACTATAGACCTTAGGACTTATTGTCCATGTCTGAGGTAGGCACAGATATTAGTCCTTAGGAATTAATGCCCTGACAGGGGGACTGCAGCCCTAGGGATCGGTTGCCGATTTCACAACGTGGACTATAAATTCATTGGGTGTTTATGTGAGGTTTTGTATTTGGCGGACGTCATTTCTTAGAATTAATGCCCTTCAAGAGGTGGGACTATATGTCCTAGGGATAGCGTCCATGTCTGCGTGGATACAATTCCTAGAAAGTAGTGGCCAAGTCCGTCCAAGGTGATAATCAGACCTTAGGAATTAATGTCCAAGCCCGACGTGGACGGAATTACCATTGCTTAGGAATTATTGCCCAAGGTACAATCGTCCTTAGGAATTTGTGTCCAACTAAGTTCGAAGAATGTTAAAGAATCTCTATGAGAAATGAACCTATCCTTGATAAACACTAACACGCATAGATTGTAGCCTTAAAAATAATAACCGAGTACACCATATGAATGACACATTAACTTAAACCCTTTCGACACGGGCCACCAAATCTGTATACGTAATATAGCACATAGGTCAGTGGCTTTAGAGATGGCGTCAAAAATCTCTGCAGTCATTCGGAAAGCCATTCTAAAAAAGAAGATCAGCAGAGACTAGGTTTGTTTGACTCAATTTAAGTGCATTTTTCATGCTGGTTCTGAATATGCACTAGAAAATAATAATTTTCCCTTTGAAACAAAAGTTGACCAAATTGACCGTTGAGCGAATGAGTCGATGCTGTGTTCATAAGGATAAAATTGATAGGTTTTTGTTTCTCACTTTCTTTTTTTCCATGAAATCTCCCCTATGTAAATTGTGACATTAAATTCAAATCATTGGTGACCCTAAAAGGCTGTAAATAGTCTGGTGCTCGGCCCAAAGAACCTTGCATGGACCTTGCGCAAGAGTCCAACACAAATATTTTGAGGTTTCAGGCAAGATTGACTACTGAAATCTAAATCTGGGATGATTGCCAATTTGGCAGCCTTGAGCATTTTGAGCTAGGGTAGGGGGTAAAATTAACAGGGTAAATTGTAAATGCTTCATAATGGATGTAAAGGTGGATAGTCATGTTCATCTGGTCTATGATTAAAAAAAGGTAAGTTGCTCATATCTAGGGACATTTACTTTTAACACCATCAGTTTTAAAAATGGTTCAAGGTCTCCTGGGGTAAACAATTTAGATCACAGAAGATTCTTTTCAACAGGGCTCAATTCGTCATTCGTTTGATATAAGGTCAAATAGGTTAAACAATTTTGGGGGGTTTGGACATTTGTGGGATAAAATAAGGGGAATAATGGAGAAGGTCAACAGGGTCTATGGGGTTTTAATATTCGTCTCTGTTAGATACCCTAGCAATGATTGACATGAGGGTAAAATGTTTATTTTCTGTTTAACATTCCCATACGAACAATTGCAAAAAACCAATTTGAAACACATCGGATCGTGCGTAAATATTTAATCCCATGATGACCTTGAACAAATTTTGTTTGTAGTGTAAACACAAAAAGTTGAGGTATAGCAAATATAAACTTTTTTTAAACCTTAGGACAGATAAACACTTTCTATTAATATTTCAAATCCACATGAAACATTACAAAATTTTATCCCTCTTAAATACCCCCTTCCCTATCTCACAATGCTCAATGTGCACCAAAGTGGCCATCATCCAGATTTGGAATCAGCAGGTCATTATATTTTCTAGAAACCATCAAAACAAATTTGTGTGGACGCTTGCGCAAAGACATATGGGTCGAGCACGGATATTGTTTTAATACATCCTTTCCGTGACGGAGATTCCTGCAGTTTCTGTTCATTGATGTTATATCCATTCGTGAATAGAACATTCCTCGAACAATGAAAGAAAGCAGAAAGAAACAGACATCTCACCACTGGTTGCTCATATTGAAGCCAGCACTCTGATGGAGTAGTGCGTAATTATGTCCACGGCCTAACCCACATGCCGCAAAGATCCTTTGACCTCATATGTGTGAAGGAAGTTCCAAAGCTCGAGCCACTCCTTCCAATTTTCTTTAAATCATTGACTTATAGACCTTACAGTGACGAAATTACCCCTAGATTTGACATTTTACATGTCGGAGCGTGCCCTTGCTCAGTAATAATTGTGTACACAGTATATGTGTAGAGTGACAAATTATGAATATGTAGATTATTTTGTTGCCAATGAGTTCAAAACTTACCCTGCATGACCTTTGACCTCAACTGTTGCGTGTTACATATGGGGTCAGTATATCCAAATAAGTCAAACAAGGTAAAATATTATTAATAATAATTAATTTACCTTAGAATGAAACTTAGGGGGAAATTTCCCCAAAAAAAACTTAAAAGATAAAATAAAAAATTGAATTAATATTCATATCCTTTATTAGTCTAGTGGAATTTTTTAATTTGATAAAATTACTATTCATATCCTTGACGGAAAAAAGCGCAAAAGGATAACGTTAAGTAGAAACGAAATTTCCCCATAACGTAATAATAGTGCATAAGAAAGGGAATTTCCCCCTAACCCAAACATAAACTACTACTACTACTACATACTACTACAACATGCTACTACGACAACTATACTACGATCCGGATACTACTAGAATAGCTACATGAGGCCTACTACTACTACCATTAGTACTATAAAGACTACTACTACATATATCATAATACTACTACTGTCATACTATTTTTTTTTTTGTCTGTCTTTATGCAAAAACCAAAGGGGTGGCTTTTTTTCAGACCACACAATACAAAGACAAGTACAAACCAACAAAACATACAAAGATACAACCAAGATAGTGTGACAGTGTGTGTGGCAGAGAAAATAACTACAACTGTTCGTATACTTAAACGTACAATATTGCTATTTTCAAGGCAAAGTCTTAGAAAAAAAAAAATTATTATAAAAACTACTTAGACACTTATCGAAGTGAGTCCTCCAATTTATTTCGTCTGGCAAAGGTTTCTTCCAAGCGAATAGTATCCATCAATAAATTCTTAAAAACTCGAAAAAGACAAGGAAGAACACG
>JAMKCH010033684.1:0-26957 GCA_023653785.1 Ophioderma brevispina
GGCACAAAATTGCGTAATGATGCATTCCAATTAACTGGCTGTCACAGCAAAACCGTTTAAAGAGCTCAAATTTCTGGAGTAGGTAATATCAACAAGTTTTCAATTATTGCAATCAGAAAGCGCATCTACCTTTTAATGGCAAAAGCGCCCTCATAGCTGAATTTGACCAAAAATCGCAATTTTTACGAACGCAGTAGATCTGACACTGCTGGAACATTTACAATGGATTCTTTGACCTCAAATACATATGTTTAGACACCAACATGGCTAAAATGTCGTATATAATTACAGTAATTGACGAATTTATCATTTTCAGACCCTCTTCAGACCCCCCTTAAATAATGTTTTTGGGCTGCATCAAATAAGAGTTAGGACAAAATTATCTGAAATATCATCATTTTTCTCCCCCTGTATAGCCCACCTCTAATATTAGCAGAGTATTGAATAGGGCTTTTCAACATGCATTATTCTACCATAAAAACTCTAAGGTTGTTTCCCACAGTACTTGATGGGGTGTATAAGCAAGTGCCAGGCTCTCATATCAAGTAGAGAACACAATACACATGAATCGGAACAAGCACCTTTAAGTGTTCTACCGCTTTTTCTATGAGTTTGACAATAGCAAAAGTATACATTTTTCTGAAAGCTTATAATATTAGGAAGATATCTATGGAAGTTTCAAGTTAATATACAGGGTTCTCCAAAACATATACAGGGTGGAACAAAAATACATGCTTTAAAACCCAAATGAAATTTAGCCATTTCTTCTTTACTAAATGCATTTTGACAAAAAGAGTAATATATTTGAATAGACTTGTGTTAAGATGTAGCTTTAACATGATGTACAGTTTGTTTTGGTTTTACGGAGCATACAAGGTGTACCAAATACCTGTATGAGATAAATTGAAAAACACAATTATTCACAGATTTTTTGATCAGTATTTGCATGGCTTCAAAACAATTAAATGCTGAAAGGTGAAATCACACCATTATTGGTAAGACAATTATTCTACAGACTCTAGAGATGCTATGTATGTCCACAGAAAATTGTTATTTTTTTTATTTAGGAAATACATCTCAAACCTTAAATGGCATTGGAACTCCACAGAACAGTTGTAACTTATGCCACCAAAGATTATGTCCAAATTTTAAAAGATGCCATATTACAATTATTGGAACTAGTAGTAGGGGTAGTTCCCCTGACCACAAAATCATAAACATCAGTCTCTGCACATCAGCACTGTTCAAATAATTTCTTGCATTAGTTTTAATCATATACTCAAGCAGTTGTATTTGATGGCTAAGAGAAATGTACATGACTTGACAGTTGCCGCCAAGGAATCATTTTTCAAAACCAAATTACCTTCCTGTAATAGCAAAGATGTCTACCAAATTGTAAACACATTGCTCAACAAGAATGTCCAGCATCTTCCATTTTATGACTCTGCACTGTCTCTAAGTAATCAATTTGCTACATTCTTCAAGACTAAAATTCTCAATATTCGTCGTGATCTTGATGCTCAAAATACTTCTGATAATGTATGCACTCAATTTTCTGAATCTTCCAATACCAGTATCCCTCAACTTTCTACTTTTCGCCCAGCAACTGAAGATGAGGTTCTTAAAGTCATTACTAAATCACCCAACAAATCAAGTAAACTTGATCCAATCCCAACCTGGTTTTTGAAAGACAACATATCTCAACTTCTACCAGTCATCACACAAATTGTTAACTCTTCTCTATCTACAGGTGTTTTCCCAAATGCTGCTCACCATGCAATAATTAAGCCACTTTTGAAGAAGCCATCACTTGACAAAAATGAACTGAAAAACTATACACCAGTCTCTAATATCACATTCATAGGAAAACTCATCGAGAAAATTGCTTGTTCTAGAATAACAGAACATATGGACCGACATAACCTGGCTGGTTATAGGGCATGTCACAGCACAGAATCGGCTTTGATAAAGGTAAAAAATGATATTATGATGTCAATCAACAAAAAACATGTTGTGCTTTTGGTATTATTGGACCTCTCAGCAGCATTTGATACCATTGACCATGAGATATTAATTACCCGTTTATCCAAGCGCATTGGAGTCGCAGGAAAAGCCTTAGACTGGTTCCGTTCATATCTAAATGGTTGGTCCAGCCGAGTTGACATTGCAGGTGAACTTTCCAATCCGATCACTGCCAACTTTGCTCTGTGGTAGGTCCTATTGGATACAGCATCTACACACTGCCAGTTGGCGATATTGCATGTTACCACAAAGTGGATTACCACGTATATGCCGATGATACTCAGCTTTATGTATCATTTGATCCAACTGCACCGGATGGACTAAATGTTGCAATTTCAAAACTTCAAAACTGCATTTCAGACATCAAAAATTGGATGACTTTAAACAAACTAAAACTTAATGACTCTAAGACAGAATTCTTCATTGCTTCATATTCATACTACCAACATCGTCTTCCAAAAATTACTTTAACAATTGGAAATTCTTGTATTAAATCATCACCAACTATCAGAAATCTTGGTGCATATTTCGATTCAAACATGACCATGGGGTCACATGTCACAAACATCATTCGTACCATCACATATCACCTGAGAAACATATCACGGATCTGCAGATATATTGATAAGGACACATGCAATCACGCTGCATGTTCACTTATTCTTTCTCGTCTGGACTACTGTAATGGGCTACTATCTTCGATACCAAAATCACACATACTTCGTTTTCAACGCCTTCAAAATTGGGCTGCCAGACTTGTTTTTAGAGTAGACAGACGGCACGAATCTGCACCTCTACTTAAATCTCTTGACTGGTTACCAGTTAAACAAAGAATAACTTATAAATTACTTCTGTATGTTTATCTCTTCATGGTCTTACACCTATGTATATATCAGATTGCCTAAAACTTTATATTCCAAAGAGAAATCTATGTTCATCCATGGATTATTTCCGTTTGGAGTAATGTATCCTATCACAAAAAACCAGGCTGGTGATAGGACTTTTACAGTTCATGCATCTAAGCTATAGAATAACCTCCTGAGGAATATCAGAAACTCTGTTTCAGTGGATGCCTTTAAGAAGGTTCTTAAGACATATTTCTTTCCAAACTGATCTTGTTAACATGTATGCTGTTTTATGTTACTGCTCTTGCCATTTTTGTTGATATGACATTGTTTTATATTTTCATGATGCATTAATTTTTGTGTAATCTATTCTAGCACCTAAAATTTCTTCTATTTGTAAAAAAAAAAAAAAAAAAAACGTCAGTGGGAATTATGTTACCAACCAAATATTGTTCCTGGACCTTCAATTAGTGGATTCCTGAAGAGTTTAGCTCTGGACATATATTGCATACAAAACCACCATGAGCTACTAGAGTACTATGTTCATCCATGGATTATTTCCGTTTGGAGTAATGTATCCTATCACAAAAAACCAGGCTGGTGATAGGACTTTTACAGTTCATGCATCTAAGCTATAGAATAACCTCCTGAGGAATATCAGAAACTCTGTTTCAGTGGATGCCTTTAAGAAGGTTCTTAAGACATATTTCTTTCCAAACTGATCTTGTTAACATGTATGCTGTTTTATGTTACTGCTCTTGCCATTTTTGTTGATATGACATTGTTTTATATTTTCATGATGCATTTAATTTTTGTGTAATCTATTCTAGCACCTAAAATTTCTTCTATTTGTAAAAAAAAAAAAAAAAAAAACGTCAGTGGGAATTATGTTACCAACCAAATATTGTTCCTGGACCTTCAATTAGTGGATTCCTGAAGAGTTTAGCTCTGGACATATATTGCATACAAAACCACCATGAGCTACTAGAGTACTATGTTCATCCATGGATTATTTCCGTTTGGAGTAATGTATCCTATCACAAAAAACCAGGCTGGTGATAGGACTTTTACAGTTCATGCATCTAAGCTATAGAATAACCTCCTGAGGAATATCAGAAACTCTGTTTCAGTGGATGCCTTTAAGAAGGTTCTTAAGACATATTTCTTTCCAAACTGATCTTGTTAACATGTATGCTGTTTTATGTTACTGCTCTTGCCATTTTTGTTGATATGACATTGTTTTATATTTTCATGATGCATTTAATTTTTGTGTAATCTATTCTAGCACCTAAAATTTCTTCTATTTGTAAGCGCTTTGAGCCTCCGGGGAACACAGCTGTTTGACCCCATGCAAATTGTCTTTTATTTTTAAAGCAATTTAAAGCAATGGCGACACACTTTTGACAACTGATATAAGTAGGGACATGCAAGAGCTAGTATTATTTCCACGAAAATCTGAAAAATCCATTGCGGGAATCTTGCCATATTGGCCTACAAAGGTCATAATTTGTATGTTATAGCGCCCTCTATATGCCTATTTCCCATAGAAAGACGTGTAAAACTAGATTTTTATGAAAAATCATATTTGCCTGCAATGAAATTTCATCAAATTTACACAGAATGTAGTTAGTGGCATAAATACTCCAAATTAGTTGTCAAAAGTGTGTCGCCGTTGATATTTTTTTGTTTTATTCTCGTTTTGTCATAATAAATGAGACTCTCAAACAGCTGTGGGAAAAGCGTATGAAATGCTTTTTGTATATGTATGTATGTATACATGTATGTAGTTTCCTGCAAATTGGATGATCACCATAAATTATTACTGACATGATAATCCTGTAATGAACAAACCTTTATGAAGTAGGTACATACCAATGCACTGTATCAGATCAAAATAGGAGTATATGCATGTGCCAATGCCCTTAGCAACTGTTTTCTGATGATGGTGTCCCTCTCACAGGCCAAGTTGGTGCTGTGGATAGGATTGAAATGGCAATTTTAAAGGTCTGAAATCAATAAAAAGGGAGACAATTATTTGGCTTAGTACATTTAAAAAGATTCAGTACAAAAAGACATGATTTCATTTAGTTGACTCAGTTTTGGATACAGATATTTAGAATGATTCTGCATTTGTTTGCCCTCGGCTAGTTCAGGGTTTTTTTAATGGTGAATATCGCCCAATTCGCCGTAGTCGCTCAATCGGGCGATCGCCCGATTATCCCCGACTGTAATTAAATCGGACCATCCCCTTTTTACAATAAACATGAGCTCTGCTTTTTGCAAAAGCAACTGAAAACCATTTTTACTTCAGTACTTGCATAGTAGTAATGATAGTTAGTGGGGACTTCAGCAAAAACCCTGGCCGGTATGCCACCACATCCTTCATCTTCAATATCAGTGGCGGATCCAGGATTTGAAAAATGTTAAAATTACCGGAATTTGCAGAATTACCGGGAGGCGCGCGCCCCCTCCCTGGATCCGCGCCTGAATATGCAGTTTATTCCATTGAGGCTGCCAAATTCACATGCATGGTAGTGGCACAACCCCACAATACTATACTATTTATCAAAATACCTCTTACAAGAGGTACGCGCGTGCTAGTTCGAGGTTACTCTAACTGGGCACTCCATAGCCTAGGCCGGAGCTTTGCCCCGGCCTATGACTTGTCAAGCTACACGCGCGCCATCCAGAGGGGGCGGGGCTTAGCAGTAAATTCATGCGCATCACGCTTAAAGTATGCTTATCTTGTAAAAGGTACTTTGACAGAGAGTATAAAATTAATTCCCCCTAGTCATGACATGTTGTGTGTGTAGTGAAAGTGCCATTTAAGCCAAGATACACAGACAGCTTCTGCTCTAGTCCTGCTGAGCATGATCCTTCCTTATGTACATTATCATAGATGCCTTAACTTAATCAATGGAGAAGTCATTGCCAAAATAGTGTGTAAACTGATATGACAAAATTTTTGTCTCACATCTCCAATAAAGTTTCACGCTGATGCGAAATAAATATTACCCGATTCCACCTGACAAGTATTCCTTAGAGGTATCAAACAACAGGATAGTCGTAAAATTCTTCAACTTAGGAAGGATATTTAATGAAAATTCAAGACTTGTACTTAAGATCTGACAGTGATAGTCGATCTTGTATTGCCAGGTGCTTAATTGAAAGGTTTAGCGTGTATTAAAATGGATATTACGGTGCTAAAGTTAGAAGAGTGTTTAGCGAAAGCACAGGTCGTTTACATGAAAATTGGATTGGTGACATGTTTGTCAGTGGTTGGAATTTGAAGCACACAAAAATGTCATATAGCTGATACACATAAGTTTTGGGACTTCACATATAGGACTGTTTTTAAAGGATAATTTAAAGAAAGTCTAGTGTTTAGAAACGACCACCTGTATCTGAACCGGACGATCCAGATCGTGGCGGAATGTTTGTTGATCGGCCACACGAGTCCGGGTAAGCCATATTGATTAGTTGATTTCCGGGTTCACGCGATGTATGATGGGAGGAAAGTCCCGGAATTTCTAGAAATAGGTTCTAGAATATTCTCTACATGAAAAAAAATCCCCCTTATCAATTTAGTAATCATCGGGTTGTGAATAAAATGGATTAATAAACTAACAATGAAATATAACATAATCCAGTAAAAATTACGATTTAAAAGTACAAAATGGGTATTATGGCTGTTTGTTTGTTTGAAAAGGTTGTGTCATCAAAATGCATTCAAAACAAACTGAATAAATTAATTACGTTTTTTAATTAAAATGGAAAATTAAAAAAAACAATACCTGCCAAGCAGGAACCCTTGTTCATCTCATTAAGTTAAGGGAAATTCCTCCATGATAATGTTGAGTGCTGACATTGTAAATTAATGTAAACTTAAAACATTGCGCACGACGACACGTCAACGCTTGTCAGTTCAGTTTATCGTTTATACATGGAATACTAGTATGTGAAGGTGTCATGACGACTCTGGATGGTTCTAATGCAAGATTCAATTGAAAACATCTAGGCAGGCAGGGTCTTATGGTGAGTGTAATGGATTTGCGTTTTTTTCGAGGCTTGTAGTGGTAAGGTAAAACGGTTCATGCGGGGGGGGGGGATCGGATTGGGAGGAGAATTTTTGCCAATTCCGATTATTAGATCCGATAAGCTTAAAATCGGTCCGATTCAGATCTTTCATGATGAATGCTCGGTTTTACACTAGAAAACGTCTGTGAAGTCCCATTATTGGGACTAGCTCTGCTCTGGCAAAGTGGCTTAAATATTAATTATTTGCATAAACTTTATATTGTAGGGATTTTGAGAGTCTCGCATTAGTTCGGCTAAGCATAACTCCACCTTCTTTAAAATGGTGTCATTAACAGATGTGGAGTTATGCAAACACACATGGAATACCTGTCACCTAGTTTTGTCGTTTGCTAAGCATAAATCACATTATTGTCTTTAACATGTTGTCATTAATGGATGTGGGAGTTCTGCAAAACCACACGGAATACCTTCCCTTGTTACCAGCAGAGTACTCCAGTTCAAAGAGCCAAACTTTGCCATGCAGACGAACAAAAAATATACAAAAGCACAATTCAGAATCAAGTTGATATATGTTCCTTAGATAATTCAAGTACCTTGTGTGAAAAAGCTTATTCCTCAAATATCAGTTGTCTAAAAAGAGAAGAAATGCAGCATTTTTGGTCTGAACCCCTTTATCATGCCAGGACTCGTTTGCAACCGGCTGGAATGAATGTGACCCGTGATCCAGGAGGTCACATACCGGTACCCGGAACAAAGTAAATCCCGTGAGCTCTAATATACGCACGGCCGTTAACACTGTGCTGAATCACTTGAGCCGTCATGTGTGTTAGTTCTGAAACGAGGGGCCAGCGACTCAGGGTGCTTACTGGAGAAAAACAGGAGAAAATTATCATTGTTGGTTAAACAACGAACACGTGTGACCCATGTGACGAGTATATGAACTTGGTACCTTGTTCCATCATTGGCTTCATTATCCAAAGAGTGGCAGGAAGTGATTGTAGTCACAATTTCCTTCAAAATTTTTAATTTCTATTCTTTGTAAGTTTTTTTCAAATATGTCAGCGCGTATCGTGATATGAATTCAAGGGTGATTGGTAGTGAAGCAGGATATTCGTAAGTTCTGCGGAGCATAACCTTTTGTCTTTCATTTAATAGTAACTTTGGACATTATCGTATGAGCTAACGTAAAGGTTATACCGCTGTACATGGAATCACATAGCAAAAGAAAAAAAGTATTGGCACAGTTCCCGGAACTATAGGGGATAGTTTCCGGTTACTAATTTTGACTGTATATTATTGAAGGTACCCAAAAGTATCTACTAGTGGGTACTTATTGGGATATATTCCATTAGCTACCCGCTAGGGGTACTATTCAGATACTAGGATCTGAGTGGTAGGCCACAAGCAAATGGAGGTATGACATGTTCCATGTGGATCACTAGTATCTGAAAGTACCACTACGGATACCTTTCAGATACTAATATCGAAAGGTATCCGATAGTGGGTACCTTTCAGATACTACATCTGCAAGACTAACACAATCAAATGCAAGCAGATCCCATGATCCACCGTGTGGATATATTTGGATACTGGTATCGAGAGTACAGAAGAGGCCTTGGGCCTTGAACAAGAATATGAAGGTCATCTCTTTTTCCTGTAACTTAATATACCAAGTCAAAGTTCAAACAATCAAGAGCTAGTACAACTCCACTGCCATGTACCACTAGTTGTCTTTGCAGTTCAGTGTGAATACACTGCAGTGTAGTGACTGCCCACTGTTGTTATATGAATTCTTCATCCAATGGATCTTAATCTTCTACATGGATTCGGATGGGGACATGCTGCTGGTGATACGGTGCTGGAGCGATATCTCTGCCTGGCTGCTTTAAATCTATGACAGGTAGTTGTGCAGCACAAAAGAAACCCATAAAATTTGTTCAACTAAAGGTTCCTGCATGGCCCCATATAGTGCAGGCAGATGAAGTATACATGTAGGCTCATTGGTTGATCAAATTGATGAATCATGTTTATAAAACTCTTTGCAGTTGGCGATATTGTTGAAGCAAGGCATGAATAGAACCCTACCTGTTTGAATAGTTTTGATATCAGGTGGGTTTAAGTACATGCACTACGCTCATGATTTCCATGGAGTAGTGTCATTTGGTTTGAAGTGATGAACTAAATGTATTAAACTGCAAAGCTACAATTGATCCTATTTGAGGTGCTCCCCTACATAACAGAAGGAAATTTCAACTACAAGAACACAATGGCTCCCTTCTGGGGTGCGTTTTGGCGGGGAATTAACTGACAAAGACCACTGGAACAATGTGCTATCGGGAAAGTATCGGATACTATAGTAGCAGGATAGTAGCGGATACTAGTACTTAGAGGGATAGTATCGGATACTAGTAGGGGATAGTATTTTTCTCTTTGATACAGCTACCGTTAGATTAGAATAGCGGATACGTTCGATACTATCCAGAGCCTAGACCATATATGAGACAAAAAAATTTGCACTGTGAAAAAACTATCCCGTACGTTCCTGGTAAGTATCCAATACTATCCCGCTACTAGCGGGATAGTATCGGATACTAGTAGCGGGATAGTATCCGATAGTAGCGGAATAGTATCCGATACTAGCTACCCGTAAAATAGCGGATACGTTCAGATAAGATCCCCAGGAGCCATGACCATATATGGACAAAAAATTGCATGTGAAAAACATCCCCGAACTGTTCCAGTAGCATATCGGATACTATTCCCGACCTGTCTATATTTTTTTTTGGGCCCTATGGGTTGGTATCACATAGCAAATGCCAAAGTAAAGTCATATGACATCGTCAATATTTTTCAAACTACCTCAAAAAGGGATCTTACAATACTACAGAACAAGCATCACCATGTTGTTTTGTTTTTGACCAACAAACGACAAGCGTGTCACCTTTGACCGCCAAACTCCGAAACTGGCAACCATTCACTCATGACAGTTTTAGGAGTAAATATTCTGTGTTGAAAATTCATCCATTGGTACTTTTATTTGCGTTTGGATTCTTGTTTCCCGTAGTATTGTAAGATGCTAAAGAGTCCTTTTTGAGTGTAAGTTTGAAAAATATTGACGATGTCAGTTACTTTAAATTTGGTATTGCTTATTGTTGATACCAGTCCATGTACAGGTTCAGTGCCAACCTTTTACGTTAGCTGATATACTATAATGTCCCACATGTTTTGAGGATTATTATTTTCAAAGGTAATCTTTAATTAAGGAACATAATCAACTCGATTCTGAATAGCTTTTGGTATTTTGTTTCTCTGCAGTCTGCAAAGTTGCCTCTTTAAATGACTGCGCATGCTGGTACAGGGGAAAGGTATTCCATGTGCATGTGGTTTTGCATTTAACTCCACATCTGTTATGACAACATGTTAAAGATATGTGGGAGTTTATTTTTTTATATGCTTAGCAGAACACTTCTGCATCATGGTTGTAAACCAATTTATCCAGATTTAAACATTCACATTATGAAATGTTCAGTGAAACTTCCCTTGTTGTGTCTATATTGGGCTGTCAAATTTGGGCACCTGCATGCTGTGTACATGTTACATTAATTTTTTTTGGGAACAAATTGTAGCATCGGATACAAATTGGTAAGACAATTATTTTAAATTTTATTAAAACAATAGGTCGTAATAATTATGGCAAATTATTTTTTCTTTTTATTAGTAAATATACATCTCAAAACATCTCAACCTTAAATGCATCCATTGGAACTCCACGAACAGTTTGTAACTTTACTTACGGCACCATGTTCCAAATTGTAAAATATTGATTCCATAATGCGAGTGTACAATTCAATTGGTACTTGACCCTTCCCCCTTCTGTCCTGTTCCTAATTGTGCATGATTTGTGTTGGCAGAAAGTTAAATCAGTCTCTATGGTCCTGACAACCACGAGGCCTAGTAATGCAGCATGTGCCATGTATGTGAATACAATCATGTGCATGATGAATTATGTATCCACCCACGTCCCACGCCACTGGAACTTATCCACATGCTGAGTGATGCCTAGTTTTCTGCTGAGCATAACCTTTTGTCTTTCTTTCATCTTTTAACAGTTGGACATTAATGGTATAATCATCTAACGTAACGGTTATGCCGCTGTACATGGACTTGTTATCACCATAGCAAATGGCCCAAATTTAAAGTCATCTGACGCCGTCCAAGATTTTTTTCAAACTTCCTCAAACAGGACTCTGTAGCATTACAATACTACAGAACAAGAAAATCCACAGAAGTTGTTTTCATCCAACACGGCGAAAAAAGTACTAATTGGATGAATTTTCCAATCAGAATTATTTACTCCCTAAAACTGTCATGAGTGGGTGGGTTGCAGTTTCGGAGTTGGCGGTCAAAGTCGACCACACGTTCATTTTGTTGGTCCCACAAAACAACGTGTGGGATTCTTGTTCTTAGTATTGTAAGATCCTGTTTGTGGTAAGTTTGAAAAATCTGACGGATGTTAGATACTTTAAATTTGGATTTGCTTATTGTTGATACCAAGTCCATGTACAGCGGCATAACCTTTACGTTAGCTGATATCCCCAAAGGTCCCATGTTAAAAGATGAATGAAAGACAAAAATGTCTGCTCAGCAGAACTAGAGTGATGCCCGGGTCGGGAGTGATGATCATGTTGCATGCTGCCACGAATACTGATGAACTTCGACTCGTATCACAGTGCCATCCCATCCAGAACATCCCTGATTTTTTAGAAATTGCCTTTTTGTTGTAATCATTATGTCATGATTGTGGGTTTTCCCCAACGTGTCCTTTACGAAGAGTTTATCACCCACCTTTCTTCATTGCATGCCCTTTCATTTCCCTCGCCGTCAGTACAGCAAATCCCCCAAAAGGCTCTATATACTACTTTTTGGGGTATATACCCCTTTCTGTAAATGAGGGCGCGCTATATACATCCCAAAAGGCACCATTGGAACTCCACAGAACAGTTGTAACTTACGGCACCATGTCCAAATTTTAAAAGATGAGGCCATAAGTTACAAAAATCAAACAAAATATAATGCAGAAAAAAATTATGCATACAATAAAAAATTGCCAAACTACTTTTTAGTATACATAAAGCAACTGCAGGGCATTACAATGACCTGAAAGTTTTCCTATGTTTTAGCAATATAGGTCCTAATACTCAGTTTCCATTTTATATTTGATAACTTTGATAAAAGTTTTACAACCTAATGGTGATTCTATAAAGTACTAACATTTCATTAAAAAAAGGTTAGGCCTAACGTGTTTAAATCCAGTAGTCTTACGAAGCTTACTACTGCCCCAATAGTTTAAAGCCTATATTAAAAGCACGTCATCATTTTGTTCTGTTTTGTTTTCAGGGCCGTAGGCAGGATCTATTTTGGGGAGGTGCGGAACTTCGGAAAAGTGGACCTTTTTTGGTAAAAGTGGACATAATCCCCCCTAAAATGGTCCTATTTAGGACTTTTTGAACATCTCATCTCCAAAAAGTGGACTTTTTGTCAAAATTGCTCTGAATTTTGTACCTTTTTATCAAAAAAATCACAAAAAAGTGGACCTTTTTACCCTTTTTGGTATCATTAGCGTTGTATTTTTCTCATCTCATCCGCTAAATATTTTGGCAGAAGTCTTTTCCGATGTCGCTACAAGCTAAATAGGCCTATGGTTTGTTTACAGTCCGGGGAAGGGGGGTCTTGGATTTTAGTCAGATATTATACCCATGCTCGTTCCAAAAAAAGGAGGACTACTTGCAAATGCGGGATTATCGCTTGGGGTATCAAATTCACAATAATCAAGTTCAATAGTCCCACTAAGGGTATCATATTTCTGATTGTGACTGGTTCATTGACATAAGAAGAATTTAACCTAAACATATCAGCAAAATAATTAGTGTGTCATTTTTTCTTGCAGTATAGCACAAGTGTCATTTTTTTACTTTTTTCTAGTATGTATAGGGGACCTAAATTGTCGGTAAGATATTTAATTTTTTTATGACAGACTTTATGCAAAAATCGGCTATGGGATAGACCGCCAGAAACGCGGTCCCTATGAATATTACGGGTGTATTTTCACTGAAAACTTGCACAATTTCACAAACAAAAATGGTCCCTTTGGGGGTATATTTTCGCTAAAAATGGGTTCCGTTAGCCGTTAGGGCATAGGGGTCACTTTCAGAACCAGTCTGCATGCTGCACACCTTAAAAATACGGGAAAATACGGGGTCAAAAATAACCTCAAAAGAGTCAATTTTGACCCCGCAGGCCACTCTCAATTATGAACCAACTAGAAAAAGGTCAAATTTTCCCCCAGTTATCTGGTAAAAAATTGACCCTGAATTGTGGTCAAAATAACCCCTTTGGGTTAAAATGATTATAGTGGGGGAATGTAGTGCACAGACCCTATGTGATGCAAATCTGGATAAAATTGTGAATTTTGGTACACAAGTTATACATTGATAATCAAAAGAATTGATGGAAGCACTTGCCACACACAGGGGTAAAAAAGTTCCGATTGTGTTGAAAAGCACACCATGATGTTTGTCTGGTTACAAGGATTCCAAAAAGGTATAGTTTATACTACCTGTGACTTATATTTTGGGAATTATGGGGTAAAAACGGTAAAAATGGTAAAAAAAGTCAATTTTGGTTTATACAGGGTCAAAAATTAAAAGTTGCTCCAATTTTTGTAAAATGCCGTTCAAATTGTTGGTTTAGCTCATAGAATGAAATATAGGAATAGTTTTGACTATTTTACGTGTCTGGTTATTAACCAAAATGGCGAATAAAGTCAACATCTTTTTGCAGCTATTGGATTCTATTGACCTGTGACATATTTTGTTGGATAACTTGAAAACTAAGCATAACAGATAAGGCAAACTATTCCTTATTTCAATCCTTTAAGCTAGGGAAACAATTTGCACCACATAGTAACTGAATCAAAGCAACTTTTAACTTTTGACCCATGTACACACCAAAATTGACTTTTTCACCATTTTTACAGTTTTTTACCCGTAACTCCGGAACTATAAGCCATAGATAGTGTAAACTATATCTTTTTGGAATCCATGTAACCAGACAAACACCATGGTGTGCTTTTTAACACATTTGGAACATATTAAATTTTTGACCCCTGTATAACCTTGAAACTCAAGCTGGGGCCATTAAGTGGGGTTGGTAAGTGCTTCCATCAATTTTATGGATTATCAATGCCTAAAGTACTTGTGTGCAAAAATTCACAATTTTATCCGGAAGCGCACACTCTTTCACTACAGTCACCTGCTATTATATTGGGGTCATATGTTTTTGAAAAATAACTACATGTAAGAATCATTTGTTTAATGTTGATACCAAGTCCAAGTACATCGGGCTAACGCTTTACGTTAGCTGATATACCATAATGTCCAAATGTTAAAAGATGAATGAACGACAAAAAGGTTATGCTCATCAGCAGAACTAGATTGATGCCCGGGTCGGGAGTGATGATCATGTTGGCATGCTGCCACTAACACTGATGAACTTCGACTCGTATCACAGTGCCATCCCATCCAGAACATACACTGATTTTTAGAATTATTTTCCTTTTTGTTGTAATCCTTTTGGTCATGATTGTGGGTTTTCCCCAACGTGTCCTTTACGAAGAGTTTATTCACACCCACCTTTCTCCATTCATGCCCTTTCATTTTCCCCGCCGTCATAAACAGCAAATCCCCCAAAAGCTCTATATACGACTTTTTGGGTATATACCCCTTTTTCTGTAAATGAGGGCGCACTATAATACATCCCAAAAGGCACTCATTGGACCTCCACAGCAGCAGTTGTACTTACGGCACCATGTCCAAATTTTTAAAAGATGAGGCCATAAGTTAACAAAATCAAACCAATATAATGCCGACAAAATTATGCATACAATACAAATTGCCAAACTACTTTTTAGTATACATAAAGCAACTGCAGGGCATTACAATGACCTGAAATTTTCCTATGTTTTTAGCAATAGAGGTCCTAATACTCAGTTTCCATTTTATATAATTTGATAACTTTGAAAAGTTTTTACAACCTAATGGTGATTCTATAAAGTACTACATGTCATTAAAAAAGGGTAGGCCGAACGTGTTTAATCCAGTAGTCTCGAACTTACTCTGCCCCCAATAGTTTAAGTCCTATATTAAAACAGGTTCATCATTTGTCTGTTTTGTTTTCAGGGCCGCAGGCAGGATCTATTTTGGGGAGGTGCGGAACTTCGGAAAACTGGACTTTTTGTGAAAGTGGACCCAACTCCCCCGTAAAATGGTCCTATTTATGGACTTTTTGAACCCTCACTCCAACAGTGGACTTTTGGTCAAAATTCTTCTGAATTTTGTACCTTTTTATTATCAAAAAGATCACAAAAAAGTGCCTTTTTACCCTTTTTGGGTATCATTAAGCGTTGTATTTTTTCCTCATCTCAATCCGCTACTATTTTGGCAGAAGTCTTTTCCGATGTCGCTACAAGCTAAATAGGCCTAATGGTTTGTTTACATCCGGGGGAAGGGGTGTCTTGGATTTTAGTCAGATCTTATAACCCATGCTCGTTCCAAAAAAAGGAGGAATACTTGCAAATGCGGGATTATCGCTTGGTGTATCAAATTCACAATAATCAGTTCAATAGTCCCACTAAGGGTATCATATTTCCTGATTAGTGACTGGTTTTCATGACTAAGCAAAATTTAACCTACAACATACAGCAAACTAATTAGTGTGTCATGTTTTCTTGCAGTATATCACAATGTCATTTTTTTTTACTTTTTTTATATGTTTCGGGACCTAAATTGTCGGTCAGATATTTATTTTTTATGACAGACTTTATGCAACAATCGCTATGGATAGCCCGGCCAGAAACGCGGTCCCTATGAATATTATGGGTGTATTCACTGAAAACATTGCACCATTTTCAACATTAACAAAAATGGCCCTTTGGGGGTATATTGTTCGCTAAAATGGGTTCCCGTTAGCCGTTAGGGGAACTAGGGGTCACTTTCAGAACCAGTCGCAGCTGCAGCACACCTTACCATCGGGGGAAATACGGGGTCAAAAATAACCTCAACAGAGTCAATTTTGACCCCGCAGGCCACTCTCAATTAGACAACTAGAAAAAAGGTCAAATTTTCCCGCAGTTATATGTAAAAATTGACCCCCTGAATTTGGTCAAACTAACAACCCCTTTGGTTAAAATGATATAGTGGGGGAATGTAGTGCACATACCCTATGTGATGCAAATATGGAGAAAATTGTTAAGTTTGTACACCAGTTTACCTGATATCAAAAGAATTGATGGAAGCACTTGCCACACACGGGTAAAAAAAGTCATGGTGTTGAAAAGCACACTGCAGCACCATGATTTTGTCTGGTTACAAGGATTCCAAAAAGGTAAGATTTATAACTACTAGTGACTTATATCTTGGGAATTATGGGGTTACAAAACGGTAAAAATGGTAAAAAAAGCAATTTTGGTTTATAAGGGTCAAAATTAAAAGTTGCTCCAATTTTTGTAAAATGCCGTTCAAATTGTTGGTTTTAGCTCCATAGATGATATAGGAATAGTTTTTGACTATTTTACGTGCCTGGTTATTACCGAAAATGGCGAATAAAGTCACATCTTTTGCAGCTATTGGATTCTATTGACCGGTGACTATTTTGTTGGAATAAAAACATTGAAAACTACGCATAACAGATAAGGGCACTATTTCCTTATTTCAATTCCTTTAAGCGAGGGAACAATTTGCAACCACATAGTAACTGAATTAAAGCACTTTTAACTTTGACCCTGTACACACCAACATTGACCTTTTTTTCACCATTTTTACAGTTTTTTACGGAACTATAAGCCATAGATAGATTAAATCTATAATCTTTTTGGAATCCATGTAACCAGACAACACGCATGGTGTGCTTTTTAAACACATTTGGAACAATTAAATTTTTTGACCCCTGTATAACCTTGAAACTCAAGCTGGGGCCATTAGTGGGGTTGGTAAGTGCTTCCATCAATTTATGGATTATCACTGGCCTAAATTACTTGTGTGGCAAAATTTCATCACATTTTCCGGAAGGCGGGCACACTCTTTTACTACAGTACCCTGCTATTATATTGGGCCATATGTTTTTGGAAAAATACTACAAATGTAAGAATCATTTGTTTAATCCGGATGATGCCAAAACGCTTGCTAAAAGAAATAACCCCATAATAGTGGTTTAATTTCAACCACCGCGTTTGGTCAAAGTCGGACTATAATTAAGGTATTGAAAATAACCATTTAGGCTTTTCAATATGATGCTGAAAATGACCCGGACTTGGTTGATTTTCAACGGGTATATTTGTTATCTCCTGGTTTGCTGAAGTATATACAATATATCCATTAGTCCCTGATATTTTAGAAAAAGAATTGGGGTGACATTTTAATTCATTTTTTCAAGAAAAATGTGGCCAGTTTTCTGTGTTGGCGGGTATAAACTATAGTTATTATATATGTATGTTTTTGATAAATTATTAGATATGGTAAATACTTAAGCTTGTAGCAAGGATCAGATAGAAAACATTGTGGTAAAATCTTAAAAAAACGTGCAACAAGATTTGTTTCACATTACAGGTGTCCCTAAAAATGGTCAAAATTTCTGATTCTTGCAACTAATGTAATCTTTTTATCAAAAATGTCCTCACATGAAAATATTACGCTGAAAATTACTTTTTGGGTACACAATTGTGAAATTTCTAATATACTCTTGGAGCAAGCACTAAATTCATATTGGAAAATTAAGCAAATCAAATCGCCTTTTAAAACGCACGATCTAGCAAATCAGAACACCAGAACGCAAAAGCATGGTTTTTTTAAGTAGAAAGTTTATCATATAGCAAACAAGAACACAAAAAAAAAAAGCCCCCAATATTTTATTAAGTTTTTTGAAGTAGGAAATTTAATCTTTTCCCTGATGCACAGGTTCATAAAAGGTAAAATGTAATGTCCGCACCAAAAAAAATGAACATTTCCACTTTTTGGGAAAAATGACATATTTGTTCGAGAATTTCTGACAAATTGTTTCATTTCCTAGCTAATTGCATATTTTCCCCTATAAATATTTACTTTCCTCAAACCAAATTCACTTGATATCCAACCCTAAAAACCCACCCCCCCCACCTCATTGGCGTAAATTCTTTTTGACATGGGGGGGATGGGGTGCGAAAACTAAGTCTAGGAAACGGGTTTTGCTTAAAATATGTACTACTCGCACTGTGCGCGCGAAGCTCGCTAAAATATTGGCCATTTTGAAGCTAATGGTCGTAAATGTATTGGTAATTAGAAGAAACTGCGCGCGAAGCGCGCGGAATTACCATTTTTAACATATCATTATGGTAAAATATGAGGTTATTTTTGGTCAACAACATATGAACAGGCATCAACATGGGGGGGATGATCGTAAGTGACTCTCCCCCCTCATCAAAATATTTGGTGGATCTATCCCCCCATCCCCCCGGATTTACGCCTATGCCCCCCCCCCCCCCGTAAACATTTCACCGCGCTGTTTTGGGCGCTCTTTTTTTTTCCATTTGAAACATTTACAACATATTGTCCACCGTCACTGCCACCACCTCCCACCACACAAAATAATTGTGTTACTCTTAATTACGTAGTCTTATCAATTCTTTGGGTGCACTTTCTTAAATGAGTATTCCAATGATATGAGTTTTTATTATTAAGTGCATGTTCCGATTTTTTGAAATTGGTACTTTTTATGCATGAAAACCATCACCCAATGAAGTTCCAAGTTCATCGAAACGATCAACCGTTTTTGATTTGAGGAAGCACTTATTTGTATTACAGCTGCTTATAATAATTACTATGTAGTAATTATGTGGGATATCCAGTAATTTGGTATGTTGGTATGCTTAAATCTTTAAAAAAAGATATTTGGAGGCTTGAAACTTCCGACACGTGATTGGAACACACACCTTGTAATAATAAAATTTCGGTTGCAGTCCGTTATCTTCGGATTTCAATTTTTCTCAATCGGTACCACCCATTTCTAGGATTTTTTAATGAAACAAACCCATGTTTTGGGATTGCTTGCAAAAACCAATCCATTAGAACTTTACATCCCATTCCCAGAGATGCTACTCCCAGCGCAGCTCAAAACCCCAAAATTGGTGAAAATAGGGAAGCGGTCCCAAATATCGTCCGATATATGTAATGGTTCTCGAACCATAGAAGACACACCCCATATCACTGGACCACACCACACACCCTTGTGTCAGGCCCTAAAAGCAATACCCTGCCACACCCATAACCCCGGACACACCCCTACGGACCACCTCTGCCTTTCCCCCAACCACATCTCCATAACCCGACCACACCCCATACCCCGGACCACATCCCCATCCACCACTCACACCCACAGAGCACACCTTACCCTGTGCAACACCCATACTTCTAAGACCAACCCCATATCCCCAGACCAATCCCTCATATCCCCAGACCACAGCCCATATCACTGGACCACCACCACACACCAAACCCTCACAAGTGTCACCTATGCGATACCCCGACCACACCCCATACCTCCCAGACCACACCCTAGACTATATTTCCATAACCCGGAACCACACCCCATACCCTGAACCATACCCCCCTACCATATCCCTTGTACCACAACCCTTACCGGTCCCACAAATCCGATACCGTACCACACCTCCTACCCGGGCACCACACCTCCAATAAACCCCCCAACCACACCCCATACCCCAGACCACACTCCATACCCTGACCCACACCCCCTACCACATACCATATACACACACCCCATACCCCAGACCACATCCAACACCCACAATCCACACCACCCCCTACCCTGGGCAACAACACCATACTTCCATGCAAGACCACACCCCATACCCCAGACCACACCACAATATCACTGGACCACACCCTCACAGATGTCCATCCCTATGCAATACCTCCGACCACACCCCATACCCTCGACCCGACAACCCCCATAACCAGACCACAACCCCACCAGTTTCATCAGCCCTGTGTTACGTACAGATCTCCAGATATTTTTGTTTCACAAAAAAGTGTCAATGAAAATAGGTCCATATGCTAAGTAATATGCAAATCAGGTACTTAGAATGCATATTACTGTTGTTATCGAATCAGTTCGAGAATCTGTAGCCTCGCACCCATCCACCAGTTCCAGCCCTGTATGACCGTACAGATCTCCAGAATATTTTGTTCACACAAGTGTCAATGAAAATCATGAAAATGGTGGAAAAGCTAATTAATTTGCAAATTCGTACTCTTAGAACATGCATATGTTCCGTGCGTGTGTAAATTGAATCATTTCTAGAACGTAGCCCCGCAACCCTTTCCAGTCGACCAATTTCAGCCCTGTATGTGTTACAGATCTCCAGTTCATATACTTTGTTCACAAGAAAAGTCACGCCGACGCCGACGCCGCGGCCCGCCACGGGGGGGGGGGGGGGGGTGTGGGGGGGGGGGGGGGGGGGGGGTATGACACGATTCTGCCGTTTGGGCGTTGGGGATTTCCAAACAGTATTTGGAGACTGCTACTATGGCAGTCTCGGTCCCGTGACATTAAAAAATCATCTCTCTCTCAAAACATATTGTTCAAAAATCTTATAATAGCATGATAAAATTAAGAAAAAATTAGTTGACTTGCACAATCCCGTCGGGGTTAGTGGAATAACCCCGCTGGGCAAAATAGTACTTGTAATTTCACATATAGGCCCTCATAAAAAAATATTTTGATTCACGTCCCCCCGCCCGCGTGGATTTAGGTGCCGCATCATATTCTTTCTTTTCTCTTTTTTTTTGATAATTTCCTTCAAGAGTGAATTTTTTACTCCTCATCATTTTGACCAAGAAACATTTCCTAAGCAATCACTCTGTGACCAAAGTTTTTCATCACTCTAAACATTATGAAACAGTGGAAAATGATAGTTTCTAAGGTCCTTTTCTCCCGACACCACTTTTTACTTTTCTCCCGACTTTTAGCCAAGTCGCATTTTTGTTTAATTTCACAAGTCAGGGCAACTATAACCACAACAAGGTATCTTTCTCATGTGTAAGTGTACCCGATAAGTATCCCAGGCAAGTACCCACATTCTTATTGAAAGGATTTTTTAGTCCTGGTTGTTGCACGTGAAGAGGTCTGTCTTTTGGGCTGCCAGCCTGTTTACAATCTTGGAAAATGCGGAAAATACGCAAATTAGGTGTTTCGAACCTTTCCCGACACCGAAGAGGATCCAAATTTTAAAACCTGGTCACTGATTTCATTTTCAAAAATGGTGTGAGTTTCGCAATTGAAATAAATTATCAGATTGTTTACTAAATTTAGAGATTTTTCAGGGATTTTCACATGTTGATTTACGATTTGTTGAGATCATTTTGGCCATAGCTAAGGTACAACATTCTTCCTATGAAAAGGCCTATGCGGGTTTTGGAAAGGGGTGGGGTATTGGCGGAGTGTTGGGGAGGGGTGGGGTTGTTGGGGAGGGGTGGTGTGTTGCGGGGTGTTGGGGAGGGGTGGTGTGTTGCGGGGGTTTGGGAGGGTTGCATTGCATGGTCAAGGGTGGTTGGGAGTTTGCATCGGTGTGGGGGGCGTGGTGTTGGGTGGTGTTAGGAGTAGTGTGTGTTGCTGGGGTGTTTGGGAAGGGGAGGCGTGTTACGGGTATTGGGGTGGGGTTGCGGGGGTTTGGGTGTTGAGGGGATGTTAAGGAGGAGGTGGGGTGTTGCCTGGGTGGGGTTTTGTAGAGTGTTGGGAGTTGTGGGGTGTTGCAGAGGGGGGTGGGTGATTCGGGGTGTTGGGGAGGGGGTGGGGTTTTTGTAGTTGCGTTTATCGCATGTTAGTGATCCGGAAATTCGGCGGGTACATATTTAACGCATCGCGTAAATACGAGTTTGCCTTGTTTCCCCCCATCATAGTTCCAAAATAATTCATGGGACTGACATGCTATATACACTCAATGGTTTGAAATTTCCCGCACTTAATAATAAAAACCCTGATTACGTGTCACGAAGTGGTAAGAGTTCAATCGAAGGTCAAAACAAAAAAAGTCCCCCCTCATCAAATTTCAAAATCTCTCGGACGTGAATCAAAAATATTTTTTTATGGGGCCTAACGGTCATTTAGATTAAAGGTGCAACGAGAAAGTTTTGGAAGCACCCAAATATTGTGCCATAATAATAATTTCATATAGGTTAGAAACTCATTAGATTTCTTACCTGTATTTTCTACAGAAATGCTAAAACAGAGAAAAAAGGTAATTTTGATTTGCTTAGGCCTATATTTCAATATAAAACATAGGCTGAATTTCGTAT
The DNA here is from genome assembly GCA_023653785.1 of Ophioderma brevispina. Classification (NCBI taxonomy): domain Eukaryota; kingdom Metazoa; phylum Echinodermata; class Ophiuroidea; order Amphilepidida; family Ophiodermatidae; genus Ophioderma; species Ophioderma brevispina. The sequence continues at coordinate 22,310 of JAMKCH010033684.1, forward strand.
TTGCTTCTATATTGTAAGATACAAAAATTAAAATTTTGTAATGTTTTGTATCAAAGAAACATTTCTCAGCTTAATCCTTTCAGATGGTTTTTTTTATGGAAAGCTTTACATCTGGGCAAAAATTAGTACTTTCAATTTTTTAGGGACACCTGATATGTGAAATCTCTCGTTGCACCTTTAAATATTCGTGACCAGGCCTAGTCTTTAGTCAAGTCTGTGTGTAACCGTTCGATGTGCGTAAGAGCGCCCTCCTACCGTTAAGTCTTGAAACAGACTAGCACCCGGAAGTTGATGCTGTTTCGAATTTGCTGTTGCTGTTAGGTTGGCATGTCCTACCCCCCCCCGTATCGCAAGCCATACGAGTCCTAACCACTGACCTGAGACTTTGCCATAGTCGATTTTTGCATTTTTTTCCATCGAAGATGGTATAAAATCGGAGTAGATAAAAGCCACAACATTGCAAGTTACCCTAGCATATCAGAGCATATGTGCAGCATGCAGCAAGCAAATGATTGGCAGAAATCACAGTCATGCACATAGTTGGGTGGTTGTCTCGTGTAGCAGTGCAAAGTCCTCTGGTTCCAATTATTTTAAGAATTAAGGACATGGTATATGCCTACTAGGAAATTCATTTACATTTCCTAAGCAGCTAGAACAAAACTTTTAATTGGATGACAGCCAACCCATCACAGTGGATAACTTCTCAGTTCATTGACATGTAATGGATGATCTGACCCATGGTTTTGAGAGTACCATTATGTGTACAATTCCCAGATAACACACACTATGAGTTACAATATGCTCATCAACCAAGGGCACAGTTCAGTGGGTTGTACTTGTACAATGCATTGACATGAACTGATCTTGTGTATTCTTGGTATCATTTATTATACACAAAACTCAGGGGTGGTGTTTTCTAAATACACTTGTGAATGAAAGCTATTGAACTGTGCTATTGATACTTCGTTGCCTCATAGTGACAAGCGTTGTTTTAAAACCTGTTTCCTTAAAGAGACACTGGCACATTTGAAAAATAGTGCGCCCTCAAGATTTTTCAAAATCGATATTTTTGCATGGTTGTAAAGTTGTTATATACAAAAGCCCTCACCCGAAATAATTAAGACCAAATCAGCTTCCTATGGGTAAACGGAACGATTTTGTAATTTAGCGTCGCCGGCGACGCGAAATTCAGCAGACGACGAAAATGGCGTTTAACACAAGAACACGCACGCCCAGGCGGTGGCGGCCAAGCTTCATTCATAGCGCAAAACTGCCGAACGAGTCATTGGACGAGCCTGAACAGTGACCGGAATTTGAAGTCACTGTACGCGTTTATAAATAGATCAGTGAGTGGTGAGTGGGAATTCCCGTACGAAGCCGTGACCGATCTAAATTGCCTTGCTTTAGTCGATGGTGCATAATTGTGCTGCAAAACTATCATCAAATCGTTTTTAAAGACCGGACATGAGAGGATTGCTACATGCAGGTCAACGAATCATATTCCACGGTGGTGCATAGGCATAGGCTACCGGGATAGGCTACCTGGTACCGGGCCTGGTACATGGTCCGCAGCTATAAATAGGGGTGACCCTGCGATTGAACATGAGGTCAAACGAGCCTCGTTCAAAATGGATCCTTAAAAATACTTACACTGGAGTTGATTCTTCACTCCAACGGTTTTTGAGTGGAAAAATATTGATAATAAACATATTTTCGACTTTAGATTATTTGTCAAGTTTTCGTGATTACGTGCTAAATCTATGGGAACGGCAAAAACGACGCTATCTTGGCCGAGACCTGCCCCTGGAGCATGGGTGGTGGTCAAAAACTACCGCGTGCGTATAAGACAAGGCTCTTCTTCCATTTATTTATGTTACAACACACCCAACAACACACCCCTCTTTTGCTAACCGATGGAATTGCATGAGGTATAGCCGCTATCAGGGGGAGTAACGGGGGATATCTTAATCTACTTTTCTCAGACCGGAAAGATTCACACATACTGATTATTAAACCTTTTTTAAATAAATCAACTGTTGGGCTTGCTAGTGGTTTTCCGGTAAAGTCTTGTCTCGTCGAGCGTAACATGGCGGTAATTACTTTAAAGCTGGCACTGGCAACATTTTCACAAAATAATGAAAGTTCTTCAATTTGTTCTCCAATGATAGTCTATGCCATTTGAAGAACAGAGAGATATTTTATTACACATAAGATAGCATACCCCAAAACAGATAGGAACATGGTACAGGATAAAGCCCATCCCGGTAATTTGTAGGCCAACCTTTTAGTTTTCCATAACTTCATCAAAATGTGTATATACATGAATATTTTTGACCCGTACTCACTGATATAAAACCAAAAGGTTATAGACCGCTCCAACAGTGTACATAGCGTGGGAAACCTGCATACGGCGCGTGTTCTTGTGTTACACTCATTTTCGGTCGTCTGCTGAATATTAGCGTCGCCGGCGACGTTAAAATTATAAAATCGTTCTGTTTACCCATAAGGAAGCTGATTTGGGTCCCTTTCGTAAGGGCTTTTGTATTAAAAGCCTTACAACCATGCAAAAATCTCGATTTTGAAAATCTGAGGGCGCACTATTTTTCAATGTGCCAGTGTCTCTTTAAACTAGCGACAATTTTGTTAACCATGATAACAAATTGGCCTCAATATGTGAAGCAGGAATTCAGTATGGTTAAAAAACAAAACGTTCAAAGTCGAGGGACCGTCCCCTTTGTTCATTGTAATAACATTAATTTATTAATGTTAATTAAGCAGTAGTCCGTCTTCTCTGGTCTTAAGCATATCTCGACTGTCATGCCTCGCGACTTCTTCAAATGGTCATCGTAATAGTGTGAAGGTGGTAAATCTCGCGTTCGTCGCTCCTATGCCCGTTGGTGGGATGTGCATGGTGTGATAGACATTTTGTTACAGTAAGCTGGACAAAAAAAGTGTCTCAGTGAAGCCACTAGTTCGTACAGAAACAAGTTGAAAAAGGTTGAAAAATATAGGCCTATGCGAATGAGTTTAACACTTAAGTGTCCCAAGCTAAAAAAACTTCCTTAGTGCCAAGTGGGGGGGGGGTTCTAGGGACCCACCCATGCATCCCCAATTTCCCTTGGGAGTTTGATCATGACAAAAACACAAGTAATGGGGTCACGTAAGAACCACATACCCACATAAAAATGAAATCCGAACTTTGATCTATGACCAATTGAAATTCTCACTCTCCGAACAAGATGGTTCCGCACATTTCCATCCGCATCAACTCCAATATAAGGTTTTGAACCAAAATATTCCATTATATCTACACTAGAATAACCAATAAAGGAATCATTGCCAAAATTATAGCCAACTTTATACCATCTTGTATTTTTCATCTAGAAACTTCAAAATCACCTTATTTTTCCCATAGACTTACACAGTTAAGAGCACGTCATGACAAAATTAAAATTTTTGATTTGTACACACACACAAACGCTCAATAGAATTGTGCTATTATTAATTATTAATAATTTCTCCTAAGGTATTATCTAAGCAATAACAAGATTTAATTACTTTAATTTTTTAATTCGTAAAATATCTTGGATTTTTTCACTTCCGTTTTTAGTGCCCAGGGGGGGGGGGGGGGGGGTCCTAGGAACCCACCTAATTATTCTAATGAAGCCGTGGGCGGATTTAAATTTTTTTAGTATCAGTAAGAAGCGTATTCATAAATCACAGACAATTAGCAAACAACTCCTTGAAAATTTGATTGCAGTAACCGAAGAAATCGGCAAAAAAATCAAATGTTTGGTACATTGAACCCCCTCCCCCCCCCCCCCTTGGGCATTTAAGTGTTAATACCTACACGCTAATGATATCTGTATTCTTAAACACTTGAGATTGTTTTACGTATTTTCATTGGTTCTTTTACAACCGTTTGATTTGGACGATCTCCCGTACAGCGAGGCGCGTCAACGCGCGACGCATACGCACTGCTCGGGCCATCGAAGGCCATAGTAAAAACGGACTGATCGATTAAAAAGTCGGGGTAAGTCGGGGTAGTTCGTTGGGTAAAAATCTATCATATTTTAAAATATCGCTTCTTATTTTGAATAAAATATGAAAAAAATGAGATAAAGGTATTGTTTTTAGCCTCTTTCGTGTATCTATCGTGTCATATCACACGGTCTACAGCACTATTTTAGCTTTAAAATAAACGTAAAAACAACTCGGCTACGCCTCGTTGTTCTACTTCAATATGCTGTCCCCGTGTGAATATGCGACGATATTACACGTCAGAGGCTAAAAACAATCCTTATTCTCTAATTCTTAATCTAATATATATAATCCTATACCATTTATCACTTGTAATTTAAGTATTATATTCATATTGCTTTGTGATCCACAGATATAGAAAAGGAGGTCCCGGTCTGCCTATACCGGTCTGTACAAAACTTTTGTCACCAATCACAAATACGCGCTATTGGGGGTATTCGTGTTTTTAACCGAGAACACGCGAAAGGAACGAACGCAGATCTGCGCGTATTACCGTGACGCTTCTCATCGAACCACCGCAGTGTTTGCGTAAAGATTTTGCATGGCACAAATCGAAAGGTGCTGGCGTTGTCAAAATCCCTCTCTTCCGATCACCTTTCTATGGGTT
>JAMKCH010033685.1:0-15177 GCA_023653785.1 Ophioderma brevispina
AAATAAATATCAATAACAATGTTCCTTGTGAATTTTGCCAAAATGATTTTGGTACCAAGTCGATATCCTTTGGACGATATGACCATTTTGACCTTGACCTTGTGTCAAGGTCACTAAATGTCACAGAAAAAATGGCAAACAAACGTTTTTTCTGAATAGGCCGCGACCCAGTAGAATACATTTATCATGGTTGCCAACATTAACATGAACTTCACCAATTTTACATGAGCCCCTCCCTAATAGTAATTTAGTCATCACGAATAAGATCAAACAATACAGTGATTTTCGTATACTCTAAACATCGGGTGAATGCTTTACTGTATGATGAGAGTAAAACTAGGTCTAACAGCAATACAATGGTGAGAAAACGATGTAGTATTTTACTTACTCCTCTGTAGTGGGAGTAGAATAGTGGCCACCAAAAACTGCAGAATGAAAAAATAAGTTTCAGTTACATGTGCATTACCTTTGAACATCTAATTTAAAATAGTACTTGCATTTGCCCCTAAAAATCATACATTTTCCTCAAAACAGAAGTTTGGGCATATTTTAACATAGTTCTAAGAGGCACACATGTGAAAACGAATGTAGTATTTTACTTCGCTCTATAGTGGGAGTAGAAATAGTGACATACCACCAACTGCAGAAGTAAAGAAATTTCAGTTACATGTGTATCTTACATTTTAACAATCTATTAAAATAGAGTACTCTAACTCCTTCATTTTTCCCCTCAAAATCATATTTTCAGTTCAAAGCACAGATTTTGGCATTTATTGTTTTTTTAACATTTTTAAAATGGAATGTATATAAAAATCGTCAAATATTTTAAGTTCACCATCCTTATTTCATTCGAAGATACGTGATCCGATCGTGTCCGACTTTTTTCATAGTTTCCTCCCCTCCTCCGTAATATGCTTGTCGTTTGGATAGTAAAAGCAAAATTCTGTATTAACTTGGCCATAGGACCGTGTGTTTAATTAATGTGTGTTAATTAATGTATAGACTACATTTGTATACGTTGTAGTTCACAGGCATAAAAAAGGAACATTTCCTAGGTCTTAAGCCTATTTACTTTCTACTCAACCCCTCGAATTTCGTGCCATAATGCACGATGAGCATAAAACAGGGTCTGTAAATTTGATTAAGAGAACATCTGTAACTGATTTTGGTAATTTTTGGATGGTTTGAAGTTCTGTCAATAAATTCACCAGACATTCTGATGCACGACCATGTTGATTTTGGATTTGAAAATATGGGTTAAAAAGAGGTCACGGATATCTAAATTTCATGTAATTTTTATCCTAATTTTTTTGTCAAATTTTTGGTAAGAAGATAGCTATAAAATTCTCCTTTACTATGCAAAAATGATCATTTTGCTATATACATAATAAAGGAAACGCGGAGCAGAGGTTTGATACAGCTTCGCTTCTATAAATGTCTGACAATGACCAAAACGGGCGAGTGAAAATCGGGTTAAATTTTAACTGACTAATGTTCAAGTTATGGAGCGACAAGAACTTTTTCACAAGCAATAGTTAAAATTGTATTTTGGCAATAAGATTCAATTTTCATGAGAAGTATATATGCAGTTTTTATCTGGCTGTCAAGCATTGTCCCAAGACAAACTACTATAGTTTGAGTTCTTCGACAGGGCTTTCAATGTATAATTTATTTGATGATATTTTATATTATTACTATATTTTATATTATAAAATACCAATAATAAATTTAAATAATAGTGCAATCAATGTCGAAATTTTGGTTTGTTAAATATTATTTTGTGTGATAGTTTACATTATGTTTCCTGCTTTATGTCATCCCTCTGGTTTTGTCGTACAGCAGGGTGAGTCAAAAGATTTACAGTACACTCGATTTTCAGAAAAAATATTCAAAATATTAACATATTTTTTATACATGAAACATAGTCTCATTATATCTCACTGCCATTGGTATCAAATCAAAGCTTCCCCTTTGTCCAGATTGTAGATATGGTAAATTACGGAAAGTCGCGCGCAAAGAACCATATTATACACGTTTACAATGCTTCCACAGCCAGCAAAGCCATTGTTACTGTCATCTAAGTGTTCAATAACGCTTTTGTTTTTCTCAAGTACCCATTACCAAACCGTATAACTGTTGTTGATAATATTTTACAATATCCTGCGTACAGGGGCAGGGGAAAGGGACCAGGAAATAAGCTTTTAAAGCTAACGCCAACTGGTAAAGCAGGAGAGGGTGAAACAGACAATGCATAACGGAGTAAAGAGGGAGTAGGAAGAGGAAGGATGAGATGAAAGGAAAGACAGATAAACATTGAACGACCCTCCCACTACTTCAGTTCACCACAGAAGAACCAAGCCTGGACACACACTTGTTGCTTAATGGCATGTCAATAAGTTACACTTGATAATGACCAGCTAATAATTGCTGTTCATACCACCTTGGGCAGAGCCTGGCAAACAAGGACTGTTCTACGCATTAGAGGTTGTCATGCATGGTTTGCAAGTATATTTTCAGTTCAGAGCAGACAAGAGCTTTCCGCTATTTGCCGAATTTTTGTTTTTCACACATTGGAGTCAAGAACATGGACGAATTATGGATGCGTGAGGCCGATGATGCCAGGGCCATAAGCATCAATTTATTTGCAGTATATTTTTAAAAATTATTTTTCACATTTTGGAAAAAAACTTAAGTTTTCCCTGTTTATTGCGTACTGACACTAACGAATTCGGTACATTTTAATGTGGTACATTAATTTTTTTGTTTAGGCAGATGGATAACATGATGGGCAACCATTTTCCATTTTTACATAACTTTTGTGCAACCAGACAAGTTGGAAATACAAATAAAAGTGGTTAAAACACAAAGAGTCTTTGAGATTTCAAACTGATCACAGGAAAAGGTCTAGATTTATGAATTGATACTACATAAAAAAAATAGTGGTGTATTATCTGGCATCATTGGCTGGCGCGGCCTCAAGCATCCATAAATTCTCATGTTTTCATTGCTCCAACTGTGAAAAAAACAAAATTCGGAATAGCGAACCTCTTTTGAAATATCGAATACACGAACAGCGGATTTGGTCGGAATACCGAACTTTTTCAATATTCGTGAATAAACGCACCTTTTTCAAAATTCGGGTTAACGAACCTTTTTAGAGATTCGAAATGGCGAACCCTTTTTAAAATTCCGGAATAGCGAACCCTTTTTAATATTCGGAATAACGAACGCCTTTTTAAAATTTGGAATAACGAACCCTTTTAGATTCGGATAGCGAACCCTATTTTCGGAATAGCCGAAACCTTTTAAGTATCGGAAAAGCGAAATGCTAAAAAAAAACTCGTGTTCGGAAAACTAACCTTCGGAACAATGAACCTCGGAATAACGAAAGACCCCTTTTTTAAATATACCATATTAATAAAAAAAACTACAATGCTACATTACCTGCGTAGGCCTAAAATTCTTCAATATATTATAGATCAGATATATTTTCTCTAATGTGATTGACTCTAGCTAGCTCTTCTGATTAAAATACTTTAGAAGCTGAGATGTTATCTTTTTGCATTTTTGGTTATTCCTGTTCCAAATCCCTCAAATGTTGTAGTCTTGTTATTCGTAAATAATCTGAGAGTGACTGCTATATAAAAACTTAAAAGATTGGATTTTAGCCTAACTGAAAATGGTGTAACAATTTCAAATACAACTTGGTCTCAAATCAAATGCAACCTAAAACAAGTAAAGAAATTAAGCGGCATATGTTTCTTGTGTTCGATATGCTAAATAAAATATAGGGCGAATTTGGCAAATGACTATCTATTCAGTGAAATCATTCCACTGATAATTGGTTTTGTCACCTAAGTTATATCACATAAATATTCATAATATTTTTTATCAGGAAGAAAGCAATTTAAATCGAGTATTCTTCCGCTTATAACCTTGATTGAAGATAAACTAACTTGAAATTCCCATAATATACCACTGGTAGTTTGAAAGTGAACCCCATGAAATAAAACCAAGCATTGTCTGTGAAGACAAAATTAAAATGGCCAGTACCCATGTGAACCTATTGTCCAAACAGGAGAAACCCCCAACTGTGCATTGCAAGTGATAATTGAAGGTAACACATAACTGTCATCTAGCTCCATACACATGGACTTTATGACAACCTTGAAGGTAAACGTTTAGCTATGGGAGCATGCTTTTAATTCAAATATTTGATTCCCAAATTCGCCCCCATCATATTAATGAAGGGGTCGGTGAAAAATAGGGAAAATCGGGCTTTATTGCAGACCATTGCATAGGATTGCTTACATACTTACATTCAAAGTTTCGGTCGCGAAAAGATAAGTGAACACTTTGAAGGTTTTACCAAAGTGAATCACAAAGCAAGCAAAGAATGTTATGATGTGCTCGTGTAGACTCATCCAAAGTCTCTTTGCCAATATTCCACATTCCAGATTCCGTGAAAGAGGACAAAAGGTGAATAATCTTGTTTTCTATGTGATAGTCAATATCTTCGGTAGATTTTTCAACTACTGTATAAACATTTCAAGCGAGTGTAAATTCTTTTTGATTGTAATTGCATTGTGTCCATGTAGACCCACTTTGTTCGCATGTCGCGCTTAAACGCAAAAATAGTTTTGGCAATTTTATGTAATTGAACACTTTTAGTTGTAAACCTTTGGATGAAAAAAATGGAATTCAAACAGTTCGTTTCCGAGAAAATAAGCCTGGGTCCACTTGGACCCCCTTATGCTCCAACGGACGGTCGGCGACAAAAAATATTTTCCACAATATTACCCTTTGACCTTTTTGGGGTTACACTACATGTAGACTTATGATATATCAATACAAATATAATTAAAATTCGAAATAGGTGAGAGGCAGAAATCTAACCAAGGAGAGCAAATAATCGTATCCCTTTTTTGGACCCCTCATTACTAAGAATCCTGATGGCTCCCTCAGATTGTGCATTTATCGAAAGCCAACACACACGGACCAGTACTTTAGACCATTCCAACCTCACCATCCACTACAATCAAAGCTTGGCATTGTAAGAACTTAAGAGTCCATAGTCACATAGGAGCGGAGGATATCCTGAAGAAGAAAAACACATCAGAAACAAGCCCTCATCCATTGTGTTATCCTAATGGTGAGTGCAAGTCATAGAGGAAGAAACAACCAAAACCAAAGCAACTTCTAAAAACATCAACAAAGAAAAAAAAAACCAGGACTGTTGTTTCTAATATCATATGTGGAGGGCTGTCTGAAAAAAAGCTTCAAGAGTGTTTAAAAAACATGGTTTCTCCATCATCTCTAAAGCCACCGAAAAACCATCAGGAATGTCCTTGTCCATCCAAAAGACCATCGTAACCAACTTGCGACAGCGGTAAAACGAAATCCGGGCAAAATCTTGTCCCAAACTTACATAGGGAAACGCGTCTGTTTTACACCACAATGCTATAGGTGAACACAAGACTAAAGCATAAAAAAATTGGTGCTAAGACCTTACTAGAATCACAAGAAAACATCTACAACAGACACATATAAATCCGCCATTGCAGAACATGTCTCATAATAACCAATAATTGGTGGGACAGGCAAAGTCATTGACCAGGAATCAAACAAAAGAACCATATGGCTCAAGGAAGGCAATTTTGGATAAGGAGCAGAGCAGGTGCCACCATGAACAAGGACGAGGGGCTACAGACTCAACAGAGTTTATGATCATAAAATTAATCCAAGGGGACGTAATCATCACCCGTCACAAGATTTCGCGGTGTAGTCACGGCATAGAAACAACAACATTATGCGCTGGTCATCAGAGTGAACAAAACTCCTCATAGGAGTCGGAAATATTTTCGATGTGACATGGTACTCGCAACTCGGCGGTGTATATGGGATGGGAATTTTGGATTTATTTGAAACGTTTGCAATTTATATTGTTAATTTAAATACTTAATGTTTCATAAACTTATGGAAACTGGATATGTACATAAGCCCGATATGCCATCCCTGTAACAAATGAAGGTAAAATCATGGTTCGGGAAAAGGTCTCATAAAAAATCTGTAAATATTTAAAATCCCTATTTTTGGGTTCTAAATATATATCAATTTGTCTATTTTTCAAAAACTAAAATAACCATGAGGTTTAATTTTTTAGAGCACATAATGTGCAAGAAAAAGCAAACAAAAATGGCCTCTTTTGCGCGCATGGAATAATGATTCACCCCTATTTCCGAAAAACTGATGTCTTAGGATAGGTCAGATTATGAGTGGCCATAATTCATGAATAAAAAGTTGTTTCAGGGGTCACCCCTTATTGTACACAAACTGGAGTGCAGAAGACTATATGCACTTAAAGGTTCTGATAGTGGTTATATTACAGGGTGACCCAATAAAACTTTACCCAAAAAATGAAAGTTTACATTCATGTTGGCAACCAGGCTTTTCACAATTCAATCATGGGGTGCAGTGGTGCTAAATACCAGTTTTCTGTGTGTGTCAGGGCGGGCTTTTCAATCTAAAAGATACTGTAGCGTGCAATTGTGCTTAAAGCCAGGTATTTCTTAAACGGAATTTTAAACAGGCTCATAGTAATGGCCACCTCAATTACGCCCCAACAACGAGCCTCGCGGTGGACTCTCAAAATGTGAGAGAGTATGCGCAAAAAGGGAACCCTCCAATATTTTGTCAACGACAGACATAATGATCAGCAGGAAGGGTTGCAGGTTAAGCAGCTGTACAGGTAACAATAAACCTAATTGGGCCCATTTATGATGAAATTTGAATGGTGCCGGTTGGAACCAGAGTTGCGGCGCATTTTGCAGAAGACAGAAAAGGAGCAATTCGTCGTGCTGGTTTCTTCAAGACGGTTCACCAGCCACAGGTCTGTAATGGTTAGAAACCGTCTCAGAGAACTATTCCAAATCGGATCATTGAATGGGCATGCGGTGGAATGGCCACTCTCGGTCACCGGATATAACTCCGCTAGATTTTTGGCTTATGGGAGATGTAAACGCTAGAGTTTACAATGAGGTTTCCCCTGAAAGCACAATACCAGAACTACGACGACGACGAAAGTTGCATTTACCGCAATTTAGGAGAACGCGTGTTACATCAACAGCTGTTTAACCCAATGCACCCAGGGCTACCAAGTGCATCGCAAATCAGGGAGGGCATGAGAAGATAGAAACTAAGTAAGACCGTTAAGAATAAATTACTTTTGCTGTTGTAATTGTGTTCAAACCATGCCTAAGACAATGATGCTCCGTGGACAAGCTGTTTTGCTGACTTATTCGTTTAGGTGGAACATATCTGAGAACCACTCACCAAAGAACATACAATTCAGGTAAGATGCTCTATTACCCCTTCTTATGATAAACATAAAAAAACACCCAGATATCAAATTACAAGAACGTGGAAAAATATCACTTTCATTTAGGGTAAATATTTTATTGGGTCACTCACAGTATCATGTAATTGTGTGTGTATATCAATAAGAATTTGTCAGCGTCAGCTGAAGGTAATCCCGAAAACACAGTCCTTTTGACCATACTAAGTTGACTATGTGAGAGCGCTGTCCACAAAGGGGCTCATAATATGAGACCGTGATGTGTAGGAGTTCTAGTGTATAACGTGATGTGATATAGGCCCCCACTTTTCAAATTGCTATTGTAACTGCAAAAAAAACATTGTGCACTATGTAAAGTGCCAGTGGGCCCTCCACTTTGAAAATCGGTTCCCAGCCACTGGTATGTATTGTTAGGGCATTAGATATCTTGTCTTGTTATGAGCAACATGCACGCATTCACAGGAGTCCAAAGCCAATGTACCAATGTGTAATATTTTTTTTTAATCGAAGCAATATTTTGAATTCATGCTGCCGAAGAACATATGTGCATAAGGTAACGAAAAAAGGAACACCCTGTTCTACGGACAGACGGACCTTGAAGTAAAGTGATTTGTGAAATGGGTCGGTTTGGGCCCACAGAGCAGTTTTTCTCTTTGTGTCACCTGGAGTATACGTATAAATACTGAGGTCAATCATTCATATGAAAATAAATCTCATAATTAGTTAAAGACCTATCCGTGATCCAACACAAAATAGTAAAATTTGGAAAATTTGCTGGAACGCTTCAAAGTGAAGGATAGTGTGTACAATTCCCAGGGTTTTTTCAATTGAGAGAAAATTAAGAAATGTTTCAAAGATATGAAGCTCCATTCAAAGCGTCCGTTCGGACACTATATGCTGTTGGTATTATCATTTGCAGGGTAGTTAGAATAATCTATACTATAGTCAGGTCACTATGTTAATATTTACTATTTGTGGCTTTTATGAGATTTGCTAATTTTTGCATTTCTTAAAGTTCAGCTGTCACAGAAAAAGAAAATTCAATGTTGGCATTTTTAAAATCGCATATAAGCAGCCATCTTGGATTTCAAAATGGCCACCATTTTGAACCTATAATATGCTACATCTGGCTTTTAAATTACCTAGAAAACATATCCACCTTCTAAACATATTGTTGGATGGTGGTCAATCTCAATGCAATAACATTAGATAATGTGGCTGTGACGGCCATCTTGAATTCAAATGGCCGCAGGGAAGTGTTTTGAGATACGTCCATGAAACTAGTAGACAGGGATATAAATTACGGCATTCTATCCATGTTTCCGGGTCCAGAAATCCAATAAGAACATTCATAACAAAAATGGACCAATGTGGTTGGGGAAGCCATCTTGATTTCAAAATGGCCGCCAAGGAAGACGTTGTGCCCACATTCCGGTCTCCTAATACCAAGTAAATTCATGATCTAGTGTCTATAGCCCCAGGCTATACCCATGTTTCAAGGTCCAGGAACCCAATAACATTGTTAACACAACAGATTAATTGGGCGTGGCAGCAGCTTGAATTTAAAAAATGGCTGCCAAGTAAAAACAAAAGGTATGCAAACACATAGTAGTGATAGTAGTACAGAGGGAACCTCTGCAAAAATGATAAGTTTTCAAGTTTGAGTGTGAAAATTATGTCTGTAATGGCCATGCGTTAAACCTTTTGATGTGACATTTTATGACACTGACACTTTTTGAAAAAAAACCCAAAGGGCTCACAAATTCAAGATGGCAGCCAGTATGGCTTCATTCAAAGATCGTAAAACGCTAGAAATTACCACAAAATTTCTCTATAATTAGTTAACATCCATAAGTTGTGATAAAAGGAATAAATTAAGTATGTGAGATTATATCTTAGTTGTTATTAGAAGGTCATATTGCTATTTGCTTTGTAAAACATGCTTAAAATTAAATGGCGCCACACTGAACACCTCAAAAATCTCAAAAACATCTGTAATATATAGTAATTACATAGCCCCTGAAATTACGATAGAAAGTGTAAAAAAGTACGAGATATATCTCTACCATTAGTAAGTCATATTGTGCATTTTTATATGTTAAATATCCATAAAGTTTTAAGATGGTGAGTCAATACATACTAATAATAGTTTTAAAGGTTTTAAGATCCTGAAAGATGCCAATATCTGCCACCATATTGAATTTTAGGCAAGTTGGAAAGTTTAACAAAAGAGAAAACAAGATTCAGGGCTTTATAACAGTTTTTTTGTCAGAGTAGTGAAAGACACTATTTGTGTGTCATTCTATAGTATTAATTTCATCATAATTTTTAGATTATGTTAATTTACAGATATGGCAATTGTAAAATTTCAAATATCTTGAGGTGGTAATAGCGACCTTTATTTTGAATCTTAAAACATGGTTTAACTTTTAAAAAAATCAAAATGTATAATATAAGTATTAATGTTCAAAGAAATTTATTTCATACTTTAAAAAAAACAATTTTATAAAATTTGTGGATGATATATAAAAATATATTACAAATAATGTACATGGTAACTTATAAGATCAAAGATCTTAAAGGTGGCCATTTTTGGTGCCATCTTGGATTTTAGTATGTTAATAAATAAAAAAATATGAGTTTCTGAGGCCAAAAACATATATCTCACCATACTTGTAATTTACAATGTTTAATAGTTCTTGGCTGATGCGTATATGGCAATTTAGGTTTTAATGGTTTCGAAGGTGGCCATTTTGAAATGTGAGCATGTTTGAAACACAAAATGACATATGATACGATTTTCTATTAAGAGGAGAAAGACATATTTTTGTACTTTAGTTTACACTTTGACTGTAACGTTTATGAGATTAAAACTAAATATGTACTGACAATTCATAAGATTTTTAGTTGTTCGAAGGTGGCCATATCGGCTTCATAATTGATGTTAGAAACAAAAGCTGGACATATGTGCTTTTCAAAATAGCCAATGCCATGTTATCTCATATTCATTCTTTTCTTTGATTTTGGATGCTATAACCAAATATATATTAGCCATTTATATTACAATCTATGACAATTTGTAGTTTTAAAGGAGTAAAGAAGGGGGTTACCCAGTGCCGAGCTGGGGGGGGGGGGGGGGGGTGGGTGCGAACAAATGACAAGGGCCGCCTTATCGACCATGGTGAAGTTTGGGCTTGTGTTGAAAGCTTACGTTGGTAAGTGTTGCTTATTATCGACTAACTATAGTAAATACTACCCGGTACTCCGTATTACGCTTTACTATTATTATTACGTTTCTGGGGTTCAATATTCCCTAGCCTATGGACTCTTGCCCAATCTCTGTTGCCACTTCCTGGTCATCGTTACTGTAAAGACAAGCAGGGAAATACTATTTCAAAGAGTTGAGCATGTCCTTAAACTGGCATATATTGTCTCATGTATTTTTTTTTAAATTTGATTGGCTAATGTATAAATTTCTTATACTATAGATAGATGATTTGATGTTACTTCAAGGTTCATTACTCTTAAATCTATCCTTATTATCGTGTTATGGGAATAACAAATCTTGTATTGTAACCGCTTTTACATTAATTAAGGGAACTATATCAAATTGTTGTTGTATGTATTGTACATCACATCTGTCGATAATAACTAAATATACAACAGGAACGGCAATTAAGAGTTTTAAAAAAATCTTTGAGACGGATATGACCCCGATCTTGAAATGGGAGCATGCTAACGATGCAAAATTATCAGATTGGACTTTCTAATGTCAAAGAAGTATAAGCTCAGATTATAAGTACAATTTAATTATACTTTCTTAAGGATGTGTTAACTAAACATATTACCGATTATATGGGAACTTAAAATTTTTAAAGATTTGTAAAGGTGGCTATATTTGCCACATCTTTGAATTTTGAGCTTGTTGGGAAAAACGAAATTACAGATAATAGTTCCTACAGGCATACAGGCAAGACATATCAAGACTTCAATTTGCACATTATCATATTTTGAAGGCAAAAATGTCTGTAAAAGACACTGCTATAGGGCCATTTTGAAATTAAGATGGCTGCCATATCCAGGTGATCCAATGTGGCGATCAACATACTTATTGAATTTATAGACATGGAATCAGGATATAACCCACTGGATTTCGTGCCTCTACCAGTCTTCCGAACTGGGATAGACAACAGCAACTTATGGCGGCCATTTTTGAAATTAAAAAAAAAAATGGCCGCCAAAACCAAATGACATGCTTGGGTTCCTTGACCCTTAAAACCCTTGACACCAGAACTGCTTCTAGTCGTCTCAGAGGAGGGACCGAGATATGAGCAAAAAATTGGCGGCCATTTTGAATTCCAAAAATGGCCCGCCTAGGGGAATTTTAAAAAATGCCAACATTGATTTCTTATTGGGTGACCATAAGCTTTCAGAAAAGTATGCCAAAACTTGATTTTTGATGATTTTTTTGTTTAGATTTTCTGATTAGCAAATTACTAATAGTCGCCGTTAATCAGTACGATAGATCATAAAAGAAACAAATCAACATCTTACAGAAGGAGCTCAACTAGTTACATAGAGGATTATAGAAGTGCTTTTGGAGATAGAGAAAATTTTTCCGATGATGTATAATGATACGTTTTCAGCAAGGTACTACAATTTATAGTGGTGTGAATGCACACTGTGCATAGTTGCCAGCCTCATCTTTCCAAGTGTATACCACAGTAGATCCCCAGGAGGAACGAATCTCCCCACTAGGGTGAGAGAGCCTATCTATATCACATTTCCTTCAGAATGGACGATGGGACCACAAAGGTCCAGGTAGCACACTAGTGTCATGATACATCAAATCTAATGGTGGGCATTCATCATACTTGAAAACTCATAGAAAGCATTATTTGCATTGCTGTAAAATGGTATCTGGTTACTTGTAAATCGCTGTAAAGGGCAGTATATTTGTTTGCTCCATGTATGAGCCTCTAGTTGCATTCTTTAAAAACAGCAAATAATATCATATTACTCAGTCACTAAATGGAAATTAGTATTCCACGTATATTTGGGGGGGACAATAATTTTTCATCTATACGTACATTAATCCCACGTCTTACAAGGGGGGGGGGGAAGTCATTAAAAGCATTATTGATTTTGATACCAGTGGTAAAGCTAATGTCCTCCTCAACATACCTAGTGTGGCCGTCCACAATGGAGTCATTAAGTCCGCGAGCCGGAAAATTGGCATTTTCCATTAGAAATAGGAGAAAATCCAATTTTGCGCGTAATTTAAAAAGGTAAGAATATCGGAATTTTCATGCGCATTTGCAGCTCTAAATGATGGCAAGGTTGACTAGTTTTAATAAACATATAGCCATACCTCTGAATAATATTTTTAAAAAGTACCGGTGGCAATCACCCCCTGATCCCCGTGAAGGTGATACCTTCACATTTTTTTCGCTTAAAAAACCAGAGAGGATGGAGATGATAACCTTATAAGATTTTATGAAAGAGTTTAGAATTTTAGCGCACCGGAGCAAAGTCACTAGGGGTACAAGGGTAACCCCGGTAAGAAAGGAGGTTAATTTACATCTTTGCTGCTTGGAATGAACCGAGGTGATGATAAAACAGGGGATCGAAACCATTTGAGATTATTGTACAAGTTGAAATGCTTTGAAATTGTTCAACATGTGATTGGCATATTGTTACGGTCAACTGACCCAAGCCAAAAACACCTCAAAACTACGGATTCAAACTGAATAATAACTATGACAATACACTGTATAACTTGATTACAAATCTAAAACAAAGTATTATTTTAAATAAATTAACTACCGGGTGGGTGTGCCGGACGACGCGGGCAACGCGGGTGCAGCAAAAAAGATCCACCAATAAAGATGCAGAAACTTACAAACAGTCGGGCGAATATTCCAGGGCATAAAACTTCAATTTCCAATAGTAGATCGTGTCCACGGACGACTTGTCTTACTGAAGAAGAAAAACCGCTCGGATGACTCCCGACGCTCGGAGGTCGACTAAATTTAAAGTTCAAAGGTGCTGTAGCTTGTTTACCCTTGGATAACTCAGAGGCCACAAATTACGGAAACCGATGACGGCTACACAATCGGTCGAAAACTGTTGGAGCTGATACTACTATGACAACGTGTCCACATGAAGACTGTCTACTATTGACTGTGATTACTGTCCATCACTATCAACTTGGAGCACCTGGATGTCACTATACGGTGGTGCTTGGAGTAATGATGTTATGATACTCTGCCTCATCTTTTCTCTCCAGGGCTTTATATAGCTTCTCACCCCGTCCAGAAGGATCTAGTCCTCTCTTTATGAGTCATTGCTCAATTTTGTGCAGTCACCATGAGCCTGAGTCTACTCGAGACTACTCCACCGTTCCGCACATGTCATGTGCATCCTGTCTGATCTAAGTTACCACACTGGAATCATCTGTCCCCACTGTCCTTTGACTGTGTAATCATGCAGAGTGCGCCACCTATGGTTTAGTGGAGTCACATTCCCAAGGAAATCACTAAGGTTCTGTACTTTCTCTTCTGAGATCTTCTGTTCATTCTATTTGCTTCACACACACCAGTTATGCACATAAACCAGGTATATTTTTATATTATGTTACTTAGATTCATTTACATATTTTATGTGCTAATTTATATTTCAACTCCTGTTATCAGCAAAAGTGAAAACAAATTATTGCAATTCGTGGGGCATGTAACACCCTTAAAGAAAGAAAGTTTGATTGAAAAGCAAACATTCGTAACCTATTTAAGGTTCTCATATACATACTTATTCACAATGTTAACTTGCCTTTTTTAAAAGCTTTACTTGTTGCTGACTTACTAAACGATTCGGATCAGCATCAGCCATCACATTCTCTTTGCCTTTGGATGTGTCTGATGTCTAGGTTGTATTCTTGCTGCAATGGTCCAACTTCCACCTCACCAGCCTATGATTCTTGTTTCATCCTGGGGATGAAGTGAGGGGTGTGATCTTGAAAATAATCACTGGGTGCCCTGTTGTGCCAAATATATATCAAAAGCCCTACTGCCAAAATCAGAGTCAAAGACACTCCTTCTCAATGTTAGTAATTTCTTTGGTGTTGTTGAACTTCTTGGAAAATACGAAATAGGACGGTCTATTTCGTTCTTTTTCCTCTTGCATAAGAACTCCACCACACCCTATGTCCCTGGCATCTGGCCAGACTGAATTGATTTGGTTCTGAAAGTCTTGGTGCAATCAGAACTGGCTCACTAATCAGTATGGCTTTGTTTTTTTGGAAACGATTTTCACATTCCTGTGACCAAACAAATTTTACATTTTTGGCTAGCCACATTCGTCAAGGCTGGGTAATATCTGAAATTTGGACAAACTCCTGAATATCAGCCCATACGCTAAGAATCTCTGAAGCTCTTTCCTGGTACTAGGGTGGGGAACTTCTCAATTGCTTCAACCTTTAGCCTTGACAGGCTGACCTGCCTTGACCTACTCCAGGGCCTAAATAAGTGACATTGGCACATGGCAAACTCACTCTTGACCAAATTGACTGTCATTTGTTTTCTGACAACGTCTGAAACCAGTGATGTACTGCCAATGTTTTGTTCCCTGATTGACTGTACAACTTAAATCAGCAACAGAGGCTTCACGCCTTTATTTCAGCAACTATATGATTTACCCTTCTGGAAGGTTGCCGTGCGTTTTTCATACCGAACGGCATAACCCGATCTGAAAAAGCCCATCCGGCGTGCAAATGCTGAAACTCCTTTGCACGGTCAGTAAGGGGACCCTGCTATACCCCTTTTAAA
>JAMKCH010033686.1:0-33944 GCA_023653785.1 Ophioderma brevispina
TCGGGAAGGGGTTGGCCCTGGGAACGGGGTAACATCCCCAAAATGTCGGATTCGCATGGAGAACGTGCTTCGCAGTTTTTAGCGACACCCTTTTCCCGTACGTCTATATTATTATAGATAACGCTGTGGTATTTCTATGCTACATGTGGTATAGCGCGGCGCCCTCTCATGAGAGTCTCTTTCGCATCGAGAAGCGCCGCGAGAATATATACATTGCGGTCATTGACCGCCGGTCAAACACATGGGTTACTACCCTCTGGCGGGATTGTTCTTGGTCCGGCTTTCGTATTGTGGTTAAAGAAATGAACCCCGGGGTTCAGTTGACAGATATGTTGGCAAGAATAATTTATTTAGTAGGTACAATTCTTCCATATGAAGACCACATCAAACTTTGATTGACACCTATAGGCAGGTTAAAGTGGGGTAATATGGCCCCCGTGGCATTATGGACCCTTATAACTTTTAACAGGGGATGGTAGGAGTGTTCCAAGCTATTGCTACTAGGAAAGTAACATATTCAACCACTGAAATTCAGTTATTAACGGAGGTGAGTTCTTTAAAAGAGTCATAAGAAATTTCCAAATTAAAATTGTCAACACGTTTTCTTTATTATGTCATTGACACCTTAAAACATCAACATCCGTCTCCCCATTTTCCCGTTAGGATATAATAAAACCTTTTCGGAATAACCAAGACTATTTATGAGATGAGAGTAATTTGTGTTTTCAATAACCCTATCAAAAGAACTCATGAAATAACTTGTCAAATACCAAGAGATTCGCGACATCTCGATGAAGGGACTATGAATCATCATTTCATGGATAAACGGATCTAGGTAGGCCGGTCGCTATATACGTTTACTCTAATAATACAACCCACAATTATGGTCTTAGCCAAATACAAACGATCGCCAATTATAGTTCATTTTTGGTTTGTCGTCAAAATGTATCCCCTGACATAAAAACATACGAATGCGACGTGATCTCACATTCGCGTGGCCTCACAACAGACGATTTTCTGTTAAACATGGTTATAGTTCGTATATCCTTCAGATTTTCGATCCGTCGGTAAAAAAAGGTATACCCGGCGAGCGCAGCAAGCCCTATAATTATTTAATTTGTTTGTTATTTTACAAAATGTTTACCTTTTCGTAGAAACTTGTACGAAGTAAAGCGAGAGGGGCAGATCTAGCCCCTCTCAAGCGAGGGAGACAAACTGAAAATGATAATGGCGGCCGCGAATGCGGCGGACCCCTTCCAATTATCCTTTCAAAACCATGTTCATGCAAAATTTGATAGAAACAATTGCAAATTGATAGACAAACACTTTTGAAATTTTTTAAGTGTTTCACCTTCCAAATACTTAGAGGTATGATAAACTTATTAAAAAGAAAAAAATATAGTTGATGGTTTAGGGTTTGTTTGAAATAATTACTGTAAACAGTTTTCACGGAGGTTCATGTTTGATTAAGCTTGGCGCCTGGTTGGGTACGGCAGGGGGTGTCCCCCCGCCCGCGCGAATCGCGGAACACCTGCAAATGTTCCTTTCCAAACAACATTTTCTGATTCAACTTTGAAGAACAATTTAAACTAACGGTGGTTCCTTTTAAGAATTCTTCTAGATATGATCCACAGTCTTAAATCTAGTTGATCTTCTCTTATCGTGTCCAAAACACTGTGGTTCTAAAATATGATCTAACCAGAGATGGGTGCGTCTGGCTGCTTCACTGAATTCCGCAGGGTCCTTGTTTGTGCATTTTTTGCTCCAACAGTGGGCATACCAAGAGTTGTTTCATTGTCTGTGATGCTGTTCCACTGCCACAGGTAGTGTCCTGATCTGCTTCCAGGTAGCCGCCCCACCTCTGCAAGGAAACCTTAGATCGGCCAATTCTGGTTCTCAATCTATTTCGGCATCGCCATTCAGCCCATGAGGAGTCAGGCCCAGGTGGTAGATGCCCACCAGGTTAATACGCAATAGATGTTACTGGTTGCTGCAAGTCTTTTTCGCACAAGACTACTCTCTTGACCTCCTTAGATACTGTTTCAAGGTTGGACTTTGCTTAATGACCTCTTTGTATTTAAGGCGGTTGGTCGCAGTATCTGTCGCGAGACATAGGGTGCTTCACCTTAGATACTTGTGCACTACGCTCTTGCATGCTCGCCTACGACGCTACGACGGAATGTCGGGTGGAGCCATTCCTGCTAAGGAATGTATAAGTTTTCCGTTGGTGTTGGACGGAGGCATCCTGGAATAGCGGATGAGGCATTTAAACGCTGAATCAAAGCTCTTGGCATGGGTGTCTTTCCATACAGGGCATGCATACTCTGCCCATGAGTAGCACAGGGGCAAGTGCCGTCGATCTTAGGGGGCGAGCACCCCATCTTGTGCCAGTGAGTTTGTTCAGATGTTGTTGGCGGAACATCCTTTACTCTTCGTCTTCTCGAGTGGTCTTAAAGAGAGTTGCGGTCAAGATCACTCCTAGTATCAGAGGTATCACACACAGTGTTCCAGGGGTGTTCCAGACCAGGTAACTTTAATTAAAGCTGCGTTTGGCTTCACGGTTGGCGGTAGATGGAAAGCACCACCTGTGTCTTAGATGGAATTTGCACGTAGGTGGTTTTCCTCATAATAAGGCGCGAGTTCATCCAAAGCCTTTGGATAGTCTTCTCAACACTGGGAAGTCGGCATCTGGTGCGCTAATTCCAAGATCGTCTGCATAAATAAAAAACGACAGGTTCCTGCACTCCTATATTGGTCGATGATATAGATGTTGACCAGAAGAGGTGTCAAGCACACTCCCTTGTGGTAGACCATTCGTGAGCCTACGCCATGGCTCGTCTTTTTCTCTAGCTGACAAAGATCTCCTGTTGCAGCAATCATCGGCTAAGCTCAGTACAGGGGATTTCCTGTAATTTCCAGAATCTATGGAGTAGGCATCTGTGCTTAACTTTGTCGTAAGCTGCTGATAGGTCGACGATCACAGCTCCGGTTACCATACCCTTCTCGAAACATCCTCAATGTGGTTGAGTTAGGGTGAGTCCTTGGTCTTGTTGTTGATTTGCCTGGCCGGAAAGTTGCTTGTTCTGGTATGATAGGTGTTCGTCATCACAGGTGACAGAATACGATTGAGCAGGAGACGTTCAAAGACTTGTAGGTAAGGCTGAGTAGTGGGATATTGTCTGTAGGCTCTTGGGATTGATGGATCTTTCCCAGGCTTTAGGAGTGCCATAACATATGCTTTCCTCCAGATCGTTTGGGAGCCTGTGGGAAATAAGGCAGCAATTGTAGATCTCAAGAAGCCTTCCTTTGCTACTGTGGGCGGATTTTTTTAAGCTGCTCAGTAGAGATGTTGTCAATTCCTACTGCTTTTCCTGGTTGAGTTAGCAATACCGAGTCCATTTAGTCGCATGTTGAAGGGCGAGTGAACCAGTCGCCGCTATACTCTTATGGCTAGTTTGATCTTCTGGGGCTTCTTGCTGCACTTGCCATTTAAAATCAGTTTTGGTGGCAACTTGGGTGGGTGTGACATTTGGCTGGTGTGGAGGTTCTGTTGATCCCCTCGGAGCTTTCGGATGTAGACCATGCTTTCTCTTGCTGTTATGGGTCATATCGGTGGATTCAATTAAAGATCCAGGTTTTGATCTGTTCCACTTGGGATCCTCTCCGAAACTTCTCCACCTTTAGCCATTGTTTCAGCCGAAAAAGGATCACTTCAAACATGGTGATATACTCTTGATATTCTCTAGACACATTCCTTGGAAAGGCCTGGAATAAATTCCGTCCTCCAGCTTCTTGGTGTATGAATCTCCGGGCAGTCTAGTTGGGCAAATTTGTCATAGTTATGGGGTTTTTGGACCATCCTCTTCACGTTCTTGATCCAGGTCATCAGTGAATCCTTGCCAGTCTGCTATCCTGTAGTTAAACAAAGCGACGCTTAAAAGTCACTTTTGTTTGGTCGTTACTGCAGCGTTTGACTTGGATGCGTTGGTCGAAGTTGAGTTAGTGGAACAGGAGCCATAACAATCTTGCTACACAGGGTAGAGATGTTTTTACTAACAAACTATATCAGGGTTGTAACCTCTCTTCCAACGGGCGCTATGATGATGGCTGCAGCTTAGAGTCGTTAAAGAGACGTAGATGTTGAATGTCTATCCATTCTTTGACAGTTTGTCCGTCTTTATTAGTTTCATTGTACCCCCATTGGGTACTATTGCTGTTGAAATCGCCAATGTTGAAGTGAGGTTTGGTGGAATTCCCAAGGCTGAGTTGAGGTTGCTTTAAGTCTACTGATGGAGGTTTGTAGACGGATGTACCTATGACAGAGCCAAGCTCAATGGTGAGGACTTCGATGTTGTTGTCATCAGACCTTGAGGTTGCTTCTCCTCTGCGGTGCCTTCTCATCTATATAGCACTTCCATATTGTCGATGTGGTCTTTCGTTGGCAAGGACCATTCCTGGTAAGGTTGGGCGAGTGGTTATCGATTCCTCTATGGGTTTCCTGCAGACATAGGACATCGCTTGGGAGATTGTTACCAACCAAATCAGCATGATGTTACTTTTGCATTGGAAAACACCCTCCACATTCACATGCTATATTCGAGTTATGGTTTAAAGGTTTTTTTGAATATAAAAATTTCTTAAGAGTTCATATATCAACGGCGCAGGGGTGATTGGGGCCCCTCCCCGCGCTTTGCGCGGACCCCTGCAATAATCATTTTCCAAAACACATTTTCTTATGCAAATTTGATGAAACTATTTGAAGGATGTACAAGTGGCTCACTTTTTATGCTGTCTAGATATGATCGCAACTATTCTTTAAAATCGCCGTTTCGTTGATAGCCGTTTGGAAGATGTTACTATGTAAACGCTTTCCCTGCTGGCCACGATTTCATGTTTTGTAAAAACTGTCATAAAAAATGTAATACCCTTACGGACAATTTAGATCCCTTATCAAAAAAGTATTTGAAGTATATGCTCCTTCTACACTACAGGGTTTACACGCCACTTGTTCATACAGGTGATCAAAAAGATTTACACTTCGTTTTTGTTTGGATTTTTCTATAGCAGTGAAAAATCTACTCAAAGTACTGACTATTACCTATAAAACTATATTATTTTAACCTACGAGAGAATTTTTGAGTTTTGAACTTGCATTATTGCGAAGTTATGGCTAACTTGAAGCTAGTACCCATGTTTTTCACTCTGTCCACGGAATCACTGTTGTGTGATTTGGTCAAAGAGACTATTGTATGAGTCTACACATGTAGCAGCATGGACTCTTTGCTTGCTTTGTAACTTTGTAAACCTCTTCATCAAGAACAAATGTCACACTAATTTCATTATTTTGAAATCAGTAACAAATATAATCACTTACACCCAAACTTTTAAGGCATTATTTCAATGAATGTTGAAAGTATCACGTAACCTTTTTCTCGTAAACATGAATGCAAATATGTAGGCAATCTTATGCAATACATCCCGTTGACCCACATTTTCACCGACGCCTTCATAACCTGATGGAAGGGGCTACTTTGGGGAATCAAAATTTTTAACATACATCATTCCACGTTCCATCTGCCTTTCCCTTTGCATCTCCAATGATCCTTTCCTCTGCCTTTCCCTTCTTTACTCCAATCCCTTTCTGCTTTTTCCTTTTCTCCCATTTTCCTGCTTTAACCTAGCTTAAGCTTATTTCCTGGTCTGGCCCATGGGAGGGGACAATGCGCCCTTCCCCTGCCGCCTGTTTAACGCTACTGTCATAGTGTCATTGACTATTTTAAGCATATTATCAACAACAGTTGTTACGGATTAGGTAATGGTTAATTTAGAACAAAATACAAAAGTTTTATTAGTCACTTAGATGACAGTACTCAATGGCTTTGCTGCTGTTGACGTGAATCTGGTGAAGAATTGTACAACCGTGGTCAATATGGTTTTGTTGGCGCTTTCCGGTCAATTACCATATCTTCAATATGCGAAAAGGTAACTTTAGATTTTTTTATTTGAACCGATGACAGTGATATAATGAGCTATTGTTTTCATGATAAAAAACAATTTCTAAACTTTTTAAATATTTTAAATATTTTCTGAAATCGAGTGTAAATCTTTTGACTCAAACCCTGTAGAATACTGCTGACCCCAACTCGATATGTTCATTGAACCGTACTTTTTCTGACATAATCGTAATATGCATTTTTACACTAGATATTCTGAAAAAATGAAAGAAATCGCTTAAAAAATCAAAGCGGATTGAACGTTTGTAACCTTACCATTTTTCTTTCATTCCAATGGATTTCACACAGTAAAACCACATTTTGGGCAGTGGCGTACCGAGGTAGTCGATCCAGAGGGGGCAAGTCGTCCCTGCAGAGGGGGGGGGGCAAATTCGTAAGCGGTCCCGGTGATACTCTCTATTAAGTCTGAACTTATTTTATTTTATTTCTGTCTTATTTAGCTTGGTTAGATCATTCAGTGTCAGACACGCTTTCCAATATGCCCAGGATTCGGACGACTTGAGACAGTCAGGGGTTTTCACCCTAACTCTTATCGAAATTGGCTGCGATTTCATATAGCAGGCTTGAATTCTCCGGTAATAATGGAACCGAACGGCTTAAGTCCGCTCCGAAGGCCGATGTATTTTGCCCAACTCCAATTGAACCACGGGGAGAGCGGAATTCCATTTTTAATCAATACTTGTTTTACAGTGTTTGTCTGGTCTATGCACAGTAATTTTTCAACACCTAATGCTTACTGTTTGAGTAAATAGGAATATTACAGTCAGTTGGTGAAGCTTAGTTCATTTCCTGATGAGTATATCAGGGTGAAAGCATCCACTCCACTCCCATGTATTGAAGAACATAGCATTCAGGTAAACCCAAACAACAATGGTAAAATGTAAAAAGTCCGGAGTATTTTCACAAAATATTTTAAGAAAATTCCAAAACCTATATTATTAAAACGATCATGTGTTTTATTTTCTAAATGTGTCATTTTCAAAAATATTTATTTGCAGCATGAAAAAGAAAACATGAATATTCGTAGCGGATCGGCCGCGCATTTTAAACGAACCATTAAAATTCAGTTCTGGAGAATAACGCCTAAACGCAAAGTGGCGTAACCTTTTTTGTTTGTTTGATAAGTATAATTTTTTCTTTATATAGTAACGACCCGCTCTAAATTCGATGGATTGGTGAGTCTTTTGGTGAACCGGCTGGCCGTTGCAAGGAACAGTCAAATTGGTCGGGAGTCATCAAAAACTTGCATTTCTTTCTCAAACCAAATAGGCCCTGCACTAAAATCAGGTCTATAATCTCTGAATTCATGAATGTTGGAAATTCATGGGTTACAAAGTATAAAGTAAGTTGGTCATTGTCGCTTGTTTTTTTTTTAAGATTATAGAAGGGGGGCGACGAGCGCGGCCCCGGATCCCTCCATTGTAAGCGGGCGATAAGCCTTAGTACAAAATCATGGGGGGGGGGGTGACTTTGATATTGTGTCCCCACCCCAAAAAACGTGGGGGAGACATGTCCCCCTCTGTTCCCCTCCCCCCCACCCCCCTGATTTACCGCCATGCTCATGGACCAAGATATGTAAAGTAAATAAATCTATGACTGGAACTTACTACTACTTTTGCAACTGTGCGACGTGCGACCATTACCATGGTTCTTCACCAGGTTAACGTGCGGTCCGGAAAGTGGTGTATTCTTGTCACACACTGCGAAAGATATATCTAAATTGGGACGGCGCGAGATATTAAACGTTTATCAGTCCGTCATAGAGAATGTGTTAAATGAAACTAAATCTCAAATATCTCCGGAAAACGGAGGGGTTTATATGGAATTTTGGCGTCAGAGGGGTCCGTTAACTATGTTTTGTTTTAAATATGTAGCGTAGTGGGTCTGACCATATAGAACCTAGCGAGAAAATTGAACGTTTTTGTGTCGGGTACGTCGGTGCTCGCAAACACAAAGGTTAACACCACTCTCTAGAAACGGGAGAATCCAATTTTCCTTTCCCACACTGGCCTTTCGGTATTATACTGTCTTGAAATTTCAAACATACCGAACGGCCAACTTTTTTTTCAATTTTGAGAACAGAATTAACGTACTTCCCGGACCGCCGTATTCAACAGGCATCTGATTCTTGAATTGATCACGTGACAGAAGTTCCAGTCATAGATTTATTTAGACTTTACATATTTACTTCTACTAATGAATGAAAACATACAACATCTTCATATCATGGACTCCTCTTTACTCATACTCATGAAATGTACTCAAACTATAACAGAATTAGTGAGACATACCCACCTGCTTTATAAAATTCCTCATGAATTCCAATGACAACAACCATTTTGAATATTATGATAATTAACTGCTGGAGGGAAAGTTAATGAAACCCGTGATTTTTCCCAACATTTAAAAGTAACCAAGCCAAAAGCAAGAAAAATAGTAGTTTTGATATCTTTGATGAAGGTATATAACTTGATAACCTTTTTATGCAATTTTCCTTTCATATTGGATACAAGTTTGGAAAGATGAAAATAAAAAAAATATACGTTTGTTTTACATGTCATTAAACAATTACGGATTGAAATTATTTAAAAATAAAAGAAAATCATTTCTAAAACTGAATTACAATGTTGTATGTATGTATCTCTACCATATTTTGTTCAAAATGGTCAAAATCGTGATTTATAATAATACAAAATCTATAATTTGGGATGGTACCCAGATGGGTTTCTTTGGTGTTTCGATTTTGTCGACTCCTTTGTGCTTTCCTATTGTTGTTTAAACTCCGAGAGGTTTTTAGTCCGAAAGGGGCGTTGGTTTGTCCCGAATTTCGGACAACGCCCCCTTCGGGCTAAAACCCCTCGGATTTAAAACCCTCAATATTTTTTCGGACATGGCCCTTCGGAGCAAATTCCTTGTTATTTTTCGGAGAAACCCCCTTCGGAAAAAAGAACTCAATTTTTATTTTTCGTACTAACGACCCCTTTTTTTTTGTTTTCGGACCAATGCCCCTTCGGAAGAAACCCGTTCGAAAGAAATATACCTTCGGAAAATGAAACCGTTCGAGTAATGAGCTTTCGGAAAAATGAACACGCTATTTTCTGACCAACACCCTTCGGAGTAAACTTTTTTCGTACATATAATACTTCGGAAGAAAAAGTTTGAAAGCCTCTATCTTTTATTTGGTTGGAGCTTAATGAATATCTTTTGGTCTGTCACCTACTGAACAAAATTTACCTTGTAACGTAGCAACGGCCCCGCCGGTGTGGCCTGGTATTCCCCTTTTCCTTCTGTTTCTCCTTCCCCTGTTCTTTCTCCGCTTTTGTATAGTTGCGGCATTACTACGCTTGGGGATTTCCCCGGCCCTGTTTGGATGCCGTAGCTAGATCAGCGGATATGGGACGGGTTTCGCGCAGTGTCGGCACGGGCTCCCCTTCGGCTCATTATTTGGGGGATTACGTCAGTTTAGCGTAAGTCCCATTGGGTTTCGGCCCCACACGTACGTTAGCGTATATTATGGGATGGGACCCGAATCCGTTGTTTTGCGGGGACATGTGGGTCATATGGCTTTACTGTATCCCTTTGTACAGGTGGGTTGATTGTAAACATGAATGTAATTTTTTGCATTTTAATGCTTTTCAAGACGTAATCAATGACTCACATAGTCCTTTCCGTAGGGAGTTCCTGATCATGTAGGTATGTTGGTAGGATTTCTTGACGTTCGTAAAGTTATATTTAGAGATTGGTTTGATTGCCAAATTGTAGGAAGGAGCCCCTGCTGGGCCTTACTCGTCCTCGACGAACCAGCTCCCCCCCCCCATCGTATTATTTATGTCAAAATAAAGAGTTGTTGAGGCCAATACCGCCATTGTGTAACACCATAAGGCGTGAAATATTTTATTATGAACCAACCATCAGGTCAGTCATTTACCAGTTTTCACATCGCATAGGCCTATATTCCATCATTAATCATTGAACTTGTTACCATTTCACAGTCATTAACATTCCAATCACCGATCATTATAACTCATGAATAATTCCTATATATTGGGCTTTTATTCTGTAAATTGGTTATGATTCCTCCTTCGAATACTGGTGAATAGTTTTGATATTGTTGAGGGTTTACACTGCCTTCATTACACTGCATTATTATTGATTCACATCTTTTTGGATCGATGAACTGAAATGATCGACTTTTGATAATTGACTTATTGGGTACATACACTGCTACTGCCTCAGTAATTATAGCCAAGAGATCCGTCCAATTGATCGATATTTCGAGATTGATTATTGATTTTGCACTGCCACCCTTGCAGTATTTATGGCCAGTAATGTCCCTCCAATTATTGTAAATATTTTGAGAATGATTATTGACATATGTACACTGATTCAGAAACTGGCTGGTGACTACCTTTCCATTATTGTGAGATTTTATGACATTGATTCAGACATAGTTTCAGTAATTATGCCAATTGATCTCAGGTTTTTATAATATTCTGGCATTGTTTCATACATTCTTTCAGAGATCAGAGACTGTGATTGTCATTTAATTATTGTCATATTGATACCGATTGATAGATAGTCCTGTTTATACAGAGTGAACCTGACAGTATTTTTGGAAGTTGTTTTTGGAAACATATCAGGACAGTAATTTAGGTGCTAATTTGCATATCCAAAGTTCTTGCCAAAGATGATTATTTATTATAAAAAGTTCTTACAGGTAGTAAGTTGCCTGGTGTAAAGTGTTTGTCATGCTAGCCGAACACTAGGCTTTTATACAAGAAAGTGAAGGCATTCTATTTTTGACTCATGTGAAATGTCATGCTTATTGTACTTGTACAAACAGTACAAGATTCTAAACACCATTGTAACTTGCACATAAAGTGCAAGAACTTGTAGTACTTCAAGTGGTATCTTAAGTAAATATAATAGAGTTAAACCATAATAGTGTGCCCCATACATTTGAGTAAATTGGTAAAGATTAGGGATTATAATTGGTATGATGTATTAAAATAGTTATCAAGTTGGGTCACCCATAGGACCATGGGTACCCTTGAAAGGGTGGTAGGTATTACATGTGGATTATGGGTACCAGGAAGATTCCTATGGATTCCAGGGGGATTCTTATGGACCATGGATCCCTGAGAAGATAACCGCTGCAGTTGAAGGATTAATTCCTCCAGTGGGTTGACTATCCATTATCCAGGGATATCATGTCCCCTTTAGGATTCCAGGATAGATTTATATAGTATGGTTAAACCAGGATCTTGTTTAAGACAAGGATTGATATTTATTAATCTTTCCCTGGAGTTAGCCCGCGCACAAAAGTGTTGAAAAAAACAACATGTGCGCCTGGCCGGACCCGAACCGGCGACCTCCGCACCACCAGCACGGTGCCCCAACCAACCAAGCCATCAAGACTGGGTTGGTAGAAGGGCGATAGACATCATCTATAGGTGTTAGGTTCGAGAGGTGTCCATCGCTTTCCTAGCGGATAGCATCGGCAATGGTAGATTTATTATATACAATGTATAGTTGTTTTGATATGTTTAATTACTTAGTTTTCTCCGGTATAGAAGGATGGATATTTTTAATCGTTTCTTTTAGAATAGCCCGCGCACAAAAGTGTTTTTGAAAACAAACACATGGCGCCTGGCCGGGACCCGACAGCGACCTCCGCACCACCAGCACGGTGCCCCACCCAACCAAGCCATCAATCAAGAACTTGGTTGGTAGAAGGGCGCTCGACATCAGCTATAGGCGTTGGTTCGAGAGTGTCCCCATCGCCTTTTTCCTAGCGTATAGCATCACAAACGGTATATTTACAGCACGGGGCGCCTTAATATTGCTGGTGGTGCGGAGTCGCCGGTTCGGGTCCGGCCAGGCGCACATTGTTTTTTTCAACACTTGTGTGCGCGGGCAATCTCCAGGGACATTAGATATATCCAGCCTTGTCTTCAAAACAAATATAAATTTATATGTAAATAAACAATACGTGCTCTTCTCTTGGATTAATTTCTTCAATGATTCTTCGTATTGACAAGAATCTGCGGATGGATTACGTTTACTCTTCACGGATTCCTTTTGGTTCTGAAGGGTTCTGTATAAAATTGTTGCCGAAATCAAGCACTGTTAAATGATATTTGATTTCATTTAGTCCTCATTTAAACGTTGTGAATCAATTTGGTAGGAATTGTGTCTATCCTATGGATTTTCACATTACTTATCATTTCCCCTTTTTTTTTCCTGTTTTTTCATCTTCTCCTTCTCTCTGCCTCCTCCGTCCTTTTTTACTTTTTTGGGTCGAGCCCCGCTGTCACCAACTTCTTGTTGTACCCTTGGGCAAGGCACTTTACCTCGTTTGGCTCTCTCCACCCACGAGTAAATGGGTACCCGGCATATGCCTGGGAATGCACAACAGACTTCCCCCGCTGTGCTGGGGAGTGGCGAACCCCCCGCAACATTAAATGATGGAGTCCTGGCCCCAAAACGCCATTTTACAATTCATGGCGCTTTTAAAAAAAATAAAGATTTAAATACTCGATTCGTGCTGATATAGGAACAACCAACCTGTACTTTTTTACGGGTGAAAGCTTTGTGAGGGGCGCACAGCAATTAAACTTTGCAGCACTCTTAGGCCCGTGCGTTCGTAATCCTGTGGTGTTCTACGGTTTAATACATGTGCAGTGGGTCAAACATAGAGGGGTCACTGTAAAAGTCACGTACGTTAACATGTAAATACTACCTCTATGAGGCAGGTGCGCTATTGACAACAATCCTGATATGGTAACAGGTTTTTGCGCTATCCATCACACAGTTGACATGGGGCCTCATCATATTTGCATACGTTTACTAAACTAATACGACTATAAATAGCCAATGCCACTCATAGATGGTCCAGCGGTGTTCTTAATAGTTGAAGCACGTTGGAAGAAATATTGGCAAAAAAAAAACCTTGGCCCTAAACCCTAAAAACCCCGGATTAAAAACGCAAACAACACTTGTAATTAACGTCGCCCTAAATTAACTTTTTAAAATGTTTTAATTAAAGATTTCGGGAATTACTTTGTTAGGTATATAGTAGGAAACATATAGAAGGAACCATAACCGTATAAAGCATATAATAGTGCTCAGTAAGGCCTAGACCTTTTTTAATGCCTCCACGAGGATACGGTGAAGATGTGAAGGATATTTTTAATTTCCAAACAACCGTTTTTACAGTGAGTTGGATGTGAATGATTTATAAATCGATTGTATCAAGGTAATAACTGTACAAAGCTCCAATTCAGAAAGCAAGTAATTATTAATTTTTGTACTTGCCCTTTTCCTCTTCAAGTCCACTTTCGATTGTAGGCAGCGAAGCGATTCTTGGATAATATTAAAATGCCTTCTTCCCTTTTTTCAACCTAGTGGATTTACCCAACTTTCCGTCGCTCTATATCCTCGCGACTCCAGGATGCAATGTTTTGGGTGTATATAATTAAGAATAGGGCTGTTTTTGATATTAGAGTGTATTTGTGCGCATGGCTACAGAGCCCATAGCTCTGTAGCCATGGCCCCTATGTTCAAGGGTATTATGTTTGATGGATTACTTTTGCAGGGGAAGTTTCTGTAGTTTTGTGTAATTCAATACAAACCAAATGAAAAGCCCAGCTGAAATTCATCACCTGAAATCTGGATGTAAACCAAGTTGAGGGTGTCAATTTCGGAACCCATGTTTTGCATGCAAGGTTAATGTTTCACATTCATGCGTGCCATGACACTGCGACTAATTACTACTTTTCATGTATACTGGAGTGGCCTTCGCAATTATTTTTCCTTATCTTTGAATTTTGAAAGCATGTTCAAAAACAATTTAAGATAATAGCTTACCCGATGCTGGTAAGTACGTCATTGAAACGTACCACACTATGACTGAACTGGCATTGAACAATATATATATTTATTATCTTCCTGGAGATGGCCAGCGCCCGATAGTGTTAAAAAAAAAACCCATGTTCGCTTGCGGATTTCGAACCGCGACCTTCGTCTTACAACATGCACGACGCTCTAAACCTACTGAGCTAAATCATCAGTTCGTAGAAGAGCGATAGATATCATCACTAGGTGTTAGGTTCGAAAGGTGTCCTTTAGTCTGGCCTTCAATGCAATTGAAACTAGTCATTTACTACAGTATAGGTCTCCACATCTGATCGATACGGACTTGACACGGATATACAGAATGCTTGCTGCTTTGGCCGTATTGTAGTTATAACGGTAACGAGAAGATATAGTTTGTTGTCACGTTTCAGGTACCAGGTCACGTGTCCGGTATCAGGTATCATTGCACTTCGGGGGCGACCGATATTATATAAATCCTACTATGTTAAATCAATGTCTGTACAATGGCCCTCTGCCCAGAGTGCTATTATTCTTTTCCAAAAGACAAACGGTTTCTTATGTCTAAACAGTACAATTTTACCTTTTCCTTTCCCTACTGATTCAAAAACCGACGTACGATGACGATAATCGGTTGTTTTTTTTCCAATGTAGGGATCCGTACGTCATTTGTACCGTGAAGGGTTCCCCGAAGCAAAATAATAAACCATCAATGCCGTGACGTCATCAAGATCTTTATTTTTTTCCAAAAATTGGCTGTTATTCCCATAATAAAATTCCTTTTTAGATTCAACATCTGTATATTGTTCTGTTAATAATTAATTTCACTTGTCCCCGCATGAAGGTGAAAAAGATGGGCCCATAAGGTCTACAAAATGAAAACAAAGTCAGCCGGCTAAATACCCTAACCGTGGACTGTAATGAGCAGACGGATCCCCGTTTTAGTTTACATGCAGGCTTACAGCAACTTGCGCGCGGCTGAGGGGGTTATGCGTCGAGTGTCAAACCTGTTCCTTCCTTCCGACATACGGTCACGTTACTACGATGCAACATAATACTGCAATATGTGTACTGAATGTCACTGTGAGCTACCTAATTTAAAGCACAAAGGAAAACAAATTGCGGACATAAGACTAAAACTGGTTATTTGCGCTATCATCGTAAAACCATACGATGTTAGCATTCATTCATTTACATATTGTAGAACATGCAACTCCAAAGTAGAAGTTGAAAAATAGGCCCTTTACCTACTAATAACAGGAGATTTCATAGTTCATACTTCTAAATTTGCAGAAACCAGATATCTCCGCTTTTGAAATAAGATAAGGTTATTGTTTACAGAATTGATCAACAAACCCTGAAACTGACCCAAATATGATTAGCTAGCATGTATTTACTTAATTCGGACATCTTGGTGATCAAGTTATAGAAAATGACAAATATTTTTGAGATGAACGTCCTTTATTTAGACTGATTCTCGTGCTCTTCTTCTTCTTATCGTATCAAACACTGTTGTTCTCAAATAAGATCCCGCCAGAGATGGTACAACGTCTGACTGCTTGCTTTACTGAATTCCGCCAGGTCCTTGTTTTTTGCATTGTTTCTCCAGCAGTGGGCAGACCCAAAGAGATTTCCATCCATTGTCTGTGGTCTGTTCCCAACCACAGGTTAGTGTCCTGATCTGCTTTCCAGGTAACCCCACCTCGGCAGGAAACTTTAGATCGGCCAATTCTGTTGAGGCATCGCCATACAACCCATGAGGAGTCCAGCTCCAGGTGGAGATGCTCACCAGGTCAATACCATAGATTTTACTTGGTTGAGGGCAAGTCTTTCTTTTCCACAGGCGACTCTCTTGACCTCCAGACTGTTTCAAGAGGTTTGGACTTGCCATTAAGAAGCTCTGCCTGGATTTAAGGCGGTTGGCAGCAGGTACCTGTCCAGACTATGGTGCGTCACATTAGATACTTGGCACTAACGCCCTGTCATGCTCGCTACGCTACGACGAATATCGGTGAGCACTCCTGCTAGGATGTATAAGTTTTTCCGTTGGTGTTGGGAGGAGGCATCCTGTGATAATACGGCAGGAGGCATTTAAACGCTGAATCACGCTTCCTTGCATGGGTTATCTTTCCCATACATGGCAGGCATACTCTGCACATGAGTTACCGCAGGACAAGTGCCGTCCTATTCTTAGAGTATCGGTTGTCGAGCACCCCATCTTGGTCCAGTGAGTTTGTTCACGATGTTATTGCGTGAACAACTTTACTCTTCGTCTTCTCAATGTGGGTCTTATATACGCGGAGAGTGCGGTTCCAAGGTAATCCTAGGTGCCAGGTTATCACAGTGCTCCAGTGGGTGTCCAGACCAGGTACTTTAAAGCTGACGTTTTGGCTTCACGGTTGCGTATATGAAAAGCACACACCTGATTTCCTTATATGGATTTGTACGTAGTTGGTTTTCCTCATAATAAGGAAGGTCAGTTCATCCAAAATGCTTTGGAGAGTCTCTCTTCAACAATTCGGCATCTTGTGCGCTAATTCCAAGATCGTCTGCATTAATAAAACGACAGGTTCCTGGACCCTAGGTTGGTCCGTTGGTTAGATGTTGAACAGGAGAGGTGCCAAGCACACTCCCTTGTGTAGACCATTCTTGAGCCTACGCATCGGCTCTTCTTCGCTCCTAACTGACAAGAACATCTGTTTGCCAGCATCCTCGTATAAGCTCTGCTACTGGGCCGAGAATTTTTAGCTGCTCATTTGAGATGTTGTCAAGGTCTACTGTTTTTCCTGGTTGCAGTTTAGCAATACCGATTCCAATTCGTCCATGATGAAGGGGGCGAGTGAACCAGGGTCGCCACTATATACCTCTCTGGTCTAGTTTGATCTTCTTTTTTCTTGGCTTCTTGGCTGCACTTGCCATTTTAAAAGCAGTTGGTGGGCCACTTGGGTTTGATGTGCCATTTGGCTGCCTGTGGGGGTCTGGTTGGATCCCCTCGGAGCTTCCGGTTGGTAGACCATGCTTTTTTGCTGTTAGGGCATATCGGGTGGATTCATTAAAGTATTCCAGGTTTTGATCTTTTCGTGGGAGATCCCTCCCTCCTCCGAAACTTCCTCACCTTAGCATTTTTTTCAAGCAAAAAAGGATTCACTTCAATATGGTGAGATCCTCTTGATTTCTCTAGCACATTCCTTGGAAGCCTGGTATATAGTCCGTCCCTACAGCCTCTGGGTATGAGTGAATTCCGGCAGTCCTTGTTCACTAGTTGGGCACATTTGTCTTAGTTTGGGGTTTTGTGACGCATCCTCTTTACGTTTCCTGATCCAGTGTCATCAGTGAATCATTTGCCATCTGCTTTCCGTAGTTAAAGCGACGCGTAAAAGGCACTTTTGTTTGGTCTTACTGCATTGTTGACTGGATACCGATGGCGATGTTGAGTTAGTTGAATATGATCCAGAACAATCTTGCTACACACATGTAGAGATCTTTTTACTAAAGGCATGCACAAATCGGAGTTTTTGATGATTTTTTTCAATTTTCCTGATGAGCAATCACTGATAGTGCCCTTTAAGATCAAGCCCCACGCCAGGGTTTAATATTGTTATTTTTAACCGTTTACCAATGCCATGATAATGCTGGGTGCAGGGTTTAAGGATTACCCTCGTCTTACCAAGCCTTTTTTGTAACACGGTTTACCGGGGGTTACCCCCTCGTGAATCGCTTATAAAGCCCCATGCTTATGATTTTTGATACCAGTGGATACTATGGCCCTTCTTTCCATTGGCTACCAAAATAAATACCAACAGACCTAGTATGTGGCGTCACAATAACGTCATCAATCCGCGAGTCGGCAAAATTGCATTTTCCCACGGAAAAATAAAAAAGCGAAAATCCAATTTTGCCTTAAAAACGTAGGAAAATCGAATTTTCATGCGGTTTCAGCTCTAAAGATGTCAACTGGCTAGTTTACATAAACATTTGATTTTTAGAGCCATACTGTGCTAATATTTTTCAAAATGCACCATAAAATATCTTTGGGTGGCAACCAACCCCCCCCAACCTTCGACTACTTGTGACGGCATGTCCCTAACCCCGGTGAAGGTATTATAAACAGACATTAGCAAAAAACTCCTTGAAAAATTTGATTGCGTAACGCAAGAATCGCAAAAAATCAATGTTGGTACTATCGAACCCCCCCCCCCCCCCCCCGGGAACAGAATAAAAACATACCATTTTAATTTTACATTAAAATTAATAACAATAAACAGAAATATACGTACAATGTGTTCAAAACAAATAATTAAAAATGGGAGTAAGAAAACAAGACTAACATAACAACAATTTAAAAATATCCAAATGTGCTCGTACAACTAGAACGAAAAATAAATCATTGGTAAAATTTGGAAGGTACTTGATAAATTTGGTCACATAAATTAAGTGACTAAAGACCAGAAAGTAAAAACAAAATATGAACAATTTTAAAATCAGAAATGTTTTAGGTTGTGGTTCTTAATATCATAAAATGGTAACTGAAAAAGCTCACATAGAAACCTCCAAATATTTTAAAACCAAACCTAACATGACAATATTAAAATCAGCAAATGTGCCAGATTGGTCTTATAGAAAAAAAAATAGGAAAAAAACAAACTAGACACATCCAATATTTAAACATAGCTAAGCCCTAAAAATATAAACAAATAAAATGAAATCAAAGTTATATAAAAATATCACATAGATTAAAGTTTTCAAAACCAAGAAATTTTAGAAAAAATTGCAAACAAGTGTGGTAAAAGATTACTGATATTATACACATGATTATGTAAGACTAAAAACAAGTATGTAAAAATCTACGATTTTGAATTGTATTTTAGGGCAAAACTTCATATTGCATGAGAGATAATTGCACAAGAACTCCTTTAAATCATAAAGTTAGAAATCATTACATATTAACAAATTATGCAGAATTTCTTAAAGCTGACAAGGTCAATAGCATTTTTAACTGTAATATCAAGTGCATTCAATCATTTTGCCCCTATAACTTAAACTATTAAACACGCTTCTTGTAATCAGTATTTGGTTTAAGCATACATAAAATGCTGTTACGTCTCATATTGTATCTTACTTCCTTTCTTGTAAATCTCTTACGATAAATATTGGTGAAGCTATTATTCACAATCTTGAACATAGTATGGCTTCATTATAAATAATCTACTTTCTACGTTATATGCCATTAAAATCATTTAACGCCTGCCGCTCGGCCCTCACTATTTTGTACTAGTAATGCTCTTTGCAGCACGATTTTGCAAAACTTTAATTTAGTCCCCGTGGTCTGGCTGCATCTTCCCCCACGCAACGATACAATAGTCAAAATGCGGAGCAATGATGCTTTATAAGCAAAGATTGGAAATGCACTGAAATTAAAATTATGAGACTTTCTAAGATATACAAACCTTCTCCTGACATTTCGTCAATAATAATACCAAGTGCTTGCAGTGATGGACTCTCTGTATACATTGAACCCCTATTTTAAATTGAATCATCATCGCATATTTGAGAAAGTTGATAAGGAGTACCAATAACAATACTTTCAGTTCTTTATATTTAGGCTAAGCTTATTTTTCATCAACCAATTGCTAACATTTTTCGAGATATTACATTTCAATACAATGTGCGGTGATATTATCAGAAGTGTAATATAATTGCTGGTGTCATTATCATACCTGCTAACCTGAACATTGGAAATCATGCTGAGGTAGGTCATTCCACATATAGAAATGAAAAGCAAAGGGGCCGAGAAATCGATCCTTGTGGAATGCCACCAATATTTAACTGCTCCTTAGATCTAATCCCATTTATACTTGTAACGTGTCTTCTGTCTTTGAAATAGCTTTCAAACCAATTTATTGCAAAACCAATTTCATTTTCACTTCCGTTGTGCCCAAGAGGGTTCCATGGACCACCATGGAAACCCCTTTCCCGAGCGAATTTTTGCACGAAATGTTCACCACATTTGAAGGTCATAAAACAACCCCCAATCACAATAAAATAATTTGTGTATTTGGACTGCAAATTAGTGGCAAAACATTGTTTTCAAGACACGCGAAAATTGGGGCAAAAGATGGAAACTTCAAAGAGCTTTGCGCTTACATCACCCTTGTGAAAACTTATTTTATTGTTGATATCTACTCTAGAAGACCCAAATTACATAATTAACACAAAACTTGCAGTTTAGTGAATCTTGTCTTTTTTTACGGGTGTTTACAAAATACACGTCATGTTCCCCTAGCTTTGTCATAACGGTTTATGCACGTCCAACGACGAATTGTTTGTTTCAGTCCTATATATGGTTATTATTTTTAATGTTATTGCTTATATGTATTTGTGAACATATATCAGCATAAAATTCTTTGGTTCTTTGATTCAAAATATTCTCAGATGATTTCCGTTAGTGCCCAACGGGGGGGGGGGGGGTGTGGGACCCCTCACTAAATATAACTCATTAACGGCGCGGGGGCGATTTGAATTTTTTTGGGGGGTATGAAAAGCAGCGTATTTTAAAGTCAACAATTACAAAAAATTTCGGCGAAAAATTCCCATGCGTAAAGCGGCCAGCGCGAAAACAATTTTGTTATTGGTAATTCAGGCAAGTCGAAGAAGCTGACACCATAAGCCAGCAATAGGAACAAATCTACACCATGAATATGAATGCTACAACCAACTTTGGCATGGCCTCGTGGTTTAAGGACCACAATGGCAAAAAACAGTAAAAAACGGCCGAAGTGGTGGCAGTTGGTGGCAAGTTCCTGCCACGTAGAAAATCAATGTATTGACTCCTGCCATAATTCACAGTGTATCTAGCATGTTCATTGTGACACAATGCAAAGCAATTCAGACGTGATTCAGACTTGTACTTCACGGCAGTGTTCCAGTACAGCGTCCTATTTCATTATGTCTGAATATTGTTTTTGGCCATTGTGGCTTGTTGGCCTTTTAACCAATTGTACATGCCCAAAAGTGGCACCCGAGTGATATGAACTCACTGCAGTTAATGGAGTGTATCTCAAGAT
The DNA here is from genome assembly GCA_023653785.1 of Ophioderma brevispina. Taxonomy (NCBI): domain Eukaryota; kingdom Metazoa; phylum Echinodermata; class Ophiuroidea; order Amphilepidida; family Ophiodermatidae; genus Ophioderma; species Ophioderma brevispina. The sequence continues at coordinate 20,954 of JAMKCH010033686.1, forward strand.
TGCCAAGAACACTGAATGGAATAAAGAGTAATATAAAGCAGGGCTCTTACGCTTTTAAACTTACATCGATATCGGTCTTAAGTATGTAATCCCCGATTTCAAGTCTAAAAAACAATTTTCTGATGTACCATTTTTTTAGACAGGCTGTAAGTGATGACACAGGTATTATGGTTGCCTTGAAATCTCTCGTTGCACCTTAATGTTTCCATAGAATAGCCCTATTTCTATGTATTCGCTCTATTTCGGCGCTGTCAAATCAAATGTACACTGCGGGAATCCTTGTGCAATTTTACGATGTTTGTAACGTTGAAAATTGGTTGTTCTCTCTATTGCCCTTTTGATTTTTCCACACAATCTTCACGAAATGCTGCCCGCAAGATTGACTGATCAAAGTAGAGTACGATTTCTATGGCAGAATTGACGAAAGCAACCTCGACTATGGCTTTCAGAAGTGCTCCGAACTTTTTGTGTTGAGACATCTGCACCGTTCTGTTCAATGATAATGCTGTTTACAGACAAGCCCCGCCGATAAGGCGTTTGAAAATAAGACAATAACCCCTTTGTAATCAACAACCGGCCACCTGGTTACTAATTGGTTTTATTCCGATTACTCTGTTTTCTGCTGCGTGTCTTCTTTCACCTTCCTGTCATTTAAGCTATCCAAATGCCAACATAAGCAAAGAGCTAACGCGAATGAGATGACGAACAATCAACCTTGAATCCATCCTCGGATACCAGAAACAAGAATTGCTTACTCTAGGCCGTTTTGAAATATTGGGGTAAATGAACTGGAATTCTCTCCTTCAGGCCAGTTATGCACATTTTATCAATGTGACCATACCGAGGCGTGGAAAATGCGGAAAGAATTGCAGCAGAAATCCAGACGCCACCGAGAATCCTCCAAATGCCGAGAATTTCTCTGATTGCACGATCATATCGTTTACAATAGCAAATAGCGTTCAGACGAAACCATTTGACGATTTCCATCGAGGAAAAGTAAGAGAAAATACAACAAAATATAATGAGAGACACCAATGATGACTCCATTAGGGTATTGTCCTGAATATTGAACTGAAATAAAGTATTAAGTTATATCCGCAGTTTTGTTCCCAAAAACACAATGTCAGCGGACGCCAATGCCATTAGTTATGGTTCGCTATTCGCGGCAAACGAAACACAGTGAACAAGAAGAAATATTGCCGAGAGGTACCAAGTAAAAGGAACTAGGTAAAATGATTGTATAGACTATTTCGTCTGAAGGTGTCCATAGCCATCTTTTAGCGTCTTCTTGGTAATGATTAACGTTATCGCAAAGGCAAGAGTGAGCTCTCTGTTATCCATCTTGGTTTGCCTGCTTGACGATTGACTGAGTCAATGCATGGACCTGAGAAGTTGGTGGCAGTTCAACAGCTAAGAGCAAAAGGGAACAAAGCTTCTCAATTATCTGATGGAAAATCACTTTGCAATTAAACCATTTATACAGGTATAAATTTTATGTACAAAGAAACCCTTCAATATCGCGGTATATACCTAAAAATATTATTTGGAAAATTAATAAACGTGAATTTAATTGAATTGAACGACGAATTGAACGATCTGCCTTTGATAAACGATAGAAACGTCAGGTCCTCCCTAATATATTGCAAACAATATATTTATGAAAGTAATTGTGTGCCCTTGTGTGGTTATTACATTCTTTTGATTAGATTCTACAAAATATTAGTGATGGAAAACTAATACTTATGAAGAAATAAATTATTTTGATTGGATCTGGTAAAGTAGCTAGCAGTCTCTCTCAGACGTTGGTTGAAAAGCATTTACTCAACTCATCGCCTAATTGAACAATCGCAGTTCATCAATTCAATTCTCTGCCGTCAATATCACTATTTCAACATATCGTCGTGGGTTTTGTATACTATCGAATCAGCAGAAATGCTAGTTCTGAGAAAACGGCGTTTGAAAAGTTTGAGTTACTTATATGTGAGTTTAATTAAATGAAATAAATTGAAATGTTTTTTTTTTTAAAATCGTGTAAGCTAAAGACGTGAATGGCTTCTAACTGACGAGAGTTTTAAAATACCAAAAACAGCTGTTTTCTTATTCAAAATGGCCACTGAATGTGATTTACGTGTGTCAAAAGCCAAATGTTTGATTCGCTTTGTTGTTTCTGAGTCGAATACGTCTCCGACGCAATGAACCCGTTGAAATTCTTCCTGCTGGTCTGCTGAATAACTATAGCGACGGGGTTTTAACTATTGTAAATGATGATGAGGATGAGGATGATGATGATGATGATGATATGATGTGAATGATGATGATGATGATGATATGATGAATACTCAATAGTAAAATCTAACATGTAAACCACTTCAGAGGGCACTCAAACGCTCATCAACTTCCCAACGAAAATATAAATTTGAGATAATGATAATACTCCACGAGTAAAATTTAATATGTACACACTGTAGATTGCAACTAACGCTCAGACAACTTCAAAGAAAAAATCAATTATGTTTCCTAAAAGCGAATTTTAAAAAAAGATATAGAGTAATCACTAGTTTTGCAGAATTCAAAATTTTGGCAATATGTACCAAGGGGTGGTAGACGTTTCATATAGAAGTCCCATTGATGCAAATGAGTATTGCAAATTCATTCCGTCAAGCACTACTGCACAACGTCGTAGAGCGCATGACGGAATCAATTGTAATACCTCATTTGCATCAATGGGACTTCTATATGAAACGTCTACCCAAGGGGTGGGGGTGTACCATCCCAAGAATTCATTATTATAAAGCAACAAATGCTTACCATGTCGGTACCAGATTTGGTCCTCCGTTTTCTATTGGTTCCAAAATAAGTATAATCGTACCTAGTATGGCGTCACAATGACATCAAAGTTCTCAAATAGGCAAAATTGATCATTTCCACAGCTATACAATCAGTATTAAAATAATGCAAAAATCAAATTGTTGTGCACCAAAAATATCTGATTTTCATGCGGGTTTTATCCCCAGATGATGGACAATGACTAGTTTTTATATCCCTAATGTCCCAAGAAGAAAATCTGACGATGACAATACAACCCGCAAAAAGGGAAGTAAGTGTTTATTTTTTCTTGTTAGATCTCGGGCAATTTCCCTTCCCCTACCACCCAGTGGGCATCGACGCCTGGAACGTCGAAAAGACTCGAGAGTTTTTTAGAAATTTACACACTATTTATGTCGAAAAAGCAAATCGATTTTGACTGCGTTCTTAAAACGTCGATTCACTTTGCATTTTCGACGTGAAAGTATAAAACGTCGACCTGTTTTCGACGTGCCAACGTCGTTTTTCGACGTCGGTGGTTCCGCAGTGGTCCGCTCTGTGTGTTTTTTTTTTTCAAAAGTCGTATTTTAAATGCCGTTAAGGGATGTTTTTCCGGCGGAAATGCATTATGAGCCCACTGGAGGATGCTGCAAATCATTTATTTCTAGTTTTTTCCTTGATTTTATAAGAAATGCATTAGCGGCCCATTATTGCAAAATAATTATTGCAGTAAAATTGGCCAATCAAATGCGGCATTTTCAAGATGGGCAGAGAGGTATAGAATTTTTTCTTAGATGGCAACCACTCCCCACCAATTGACTTTGACGGCGTATATATATACGCTAACCCCGATGACAGTGGCTACCTGTCACATAACATGACAAATCCCCGTGGGCAATCGACGCTGAACGTCTAAAAGACGTCGATAGTTTTAGAAATTTACACCTATTTTGTCGAAAAGCAAATCGATTTGACGTTCGTTCTTAAAACGTCGATTCAATTTGCCTTTTTCGACGTAAATTTATAAAAAAAAAAAGAAAAAAATACCGTCTACCTTTTTCGACTTGCTAGCGTTTCGACTTTCGCTCCTAAAAAACGACTATGCCCGTCTGGGGATCCTTTTATGAAGTAAGAAAGGGAAATTTTCACCGATTGTCTTAAATCTTGACCGACCTATTATCAGATTTGTCATTCCAATCTTTGTCCCAGTGAATACGTATTTGTTCGCAATTGCGCTGAGATATTTGGACACGTACGCCAAGCTATCGAATACGGATTCCGATTCGATTGTTGTGAAACCCGTTTTAACAAATGACTGTTTTTATTCGACAGGGGTTATTTTTGGTATGAGATGTAATTTCACTTTTATTTTGGTGCAATTAAAAAGTACATAAAATGAATGCAACCATAATTTGACCCAAAAATCAGTGCGACAGTATGTCGTGACCACGACGATATGTATTGATGGTGTCTGTATCTCTTCATAGTCTGCCACACAACATTTCGTGGCGTAAATGTTGAGACGATTCATTAACCTGGTCGTCCCCTACTTCAAACATTGTTATCTAAATATTCCGGGATGCTGTCTCGTCTTAAATACATTCTTCCTTCGAAAACCTTAACTTCGTTGTATAATACCCTAGCACTCCCACACTTATCTTATTGCAATTTGATTTGGGCAGATCCAAACAATTCAAACCTTAATAAAGTTCACATCAAACAAAAAAGACTCATGAGGATTTGTTCTAATGTACACTGGCATGAACACACGCCTCCTTTATTTAAAAAAAATAATACATTGACGATCTATGCATATTCATAAGTTGACGTTGCTTTCTCATGTTTATTGCATAAGTTCACATCCAATAATTTACCTGACATTTTCCAAGACTATTTTACTCTCAGTAGTTCAATTCACAACTATATACCCCATCCATATTCTGTCTTCTTATCGTCCTTACAATTTTAAGTACGATTTAGCTAGAAATACCATACGTAGACAAGGTCCTTTGCTCTGGAATAGAATTAGTGCTGGGATTTGTTCATGTGTTCAAAAGGAAATACAAGTTAAATCTATTGTCTTATTACCAATGATTCAAAAACCTATAGGCTGGTATTCTGAAAGGGAGAATAACTTTAGACCTGGGTTTAAACCACCGTAGCCCTACATGAGTGGACCTTTTTCCTTTCAAAATACTGTGAAAGTTAAATTTAACAGGTAAGAAAATTCCTCATGGAGGGGCCGAAATGACCATCTATGAGGATTTTTCTTACCCGTTACAGCACATTTTAGAGTATGTTGGAAGGAAGAAAGGTCCACTCATGTATGACTAACCCTGGCTTAAACCCAGGTCTACAGTTAAACTCCCTTTCATAATACCAGTCCAAATATTTTTCTCTACCATCTTGCTCACACTATGTCTTGTCCTGTCTACAGTCCAGCACATTCCCGTCTTGTCTTGTCCTTTGTCTGTGATTGTCTTTCCTCGTAGTATAAGCATTAATGACATGTAATTGTAACTTTTGGGTGACCTTACTTTGCGAGCACCTCGTGGTCTTTCCTGATATTTTCTTGGTAAAATAAACTGAAACTGAAAAAAAAATAAAGGCACATCATTGATGGCTAGAATCAATGAAATTAAAAATCTCAAAAATCAATTGTCTGCATTTTTGTGAACAGTAAATAGTAATCTACATACCCTACAGTGCTAAGATTGAAGCAACCTAATAAGGACAAAATCGGATGTTCAATTTCATTACTGTCAGTACGAAAACACTACAACAATAATTTAATGGCGGATTCCATATCTTCGAGCACTGGCTATTTTTCTCTGCCTTAAATGTCAATTTATTTTTCAGTTGCAAAAATAACTTAATCAGAATTGTATAGACTTACCTTATCCTTCACTTTTAATCTATTCTGTAAATTTCAAATATTTTGAACTTTTTCCCGGGTGAATCACTGATTGTGGTCTTTACCGTGATTTTTTGAAATCCATAGAAATACATATGAATGTCTCGAAGTACATTAAAATTGGCTATATTTAAAAGCAATAATAGCACGCACATTTTGAAGAGCGCCCCAATTTTTTTTAATTAGATTTTTGGCACAGTTGGGTTTGGTAATGGTATAGTATCCAAATTTATATCGTCTGTTTCTGAGGTAGATGGTGAGAAATATTGCCCAGAGATAATCTTGATACGTCAAGGGCGTAACTATTTTTCTTTCTGAGACGAAGGTCGAGGTAAAATATTAGGCCCCGCGGTGTCAAGATCATCAAGGGCAATATTTCTCTCATATCCCAAATAAAGAGCAGTTTTATATACCCCCCGTAATACACCTCAGGTATAATTTCTGTTATTATTATTGTTTTGTTTAAAAGTACTGTTTTAGGTCAGGCCTAGTTAGTATAAACTTAGGTCAACTGCATAATAATAAACTCCCGGGGGCCACTTGTATTCCCAGGTGGATATCATGCTCGTGTACAAAACACGTATGGGGGTCGTTTTTTGATATTGCGATGTACGCGCGTACATTGTTTAGGGTATCAAATCTCAAAATTCCCCAAAATTAGGGTATGCTTTCACATCGAACATTACGTGTTGTAAGGTGTGTATTTTGAGTACTTTGTAAAAAATCATATAAAAATCTGGAAAACGTGTGGTTTTCTTCACCGATTTTCTTTCCCCAGCATTTCTCCAGTGATGTTAACCTTTTTTGAATTTGAAGAATTCCCACCTTATTTTCTCTCTGTCGTCATCTCCTATACATATAGCCCTTATATATAGGAGTTTCATTTCATATCCCCGTCTCCCTATAATGACTGATCGTTGCAAAGTTTGTGTGGAAGAGACGGATTTTCGGTCTGTCTCGATTTGTCAGTCACAATAACGTTCCGACTATTTTTTGTCCGGGTTTTTTTGTTCAATGAAATGACTGAATTTGCAGAATAAAAACTGTCAATCACGACGAGAGCTATGTAAATTTATTTAATTTTTAAACTGATTAGGCCTAGATAATGGAAGTTTAAGTCCTGTTCAATTCAAGCAGTGACATGCGCAAATTAATACTTTTTTCCAAAAAAGATAAAATTTAACTACTGTTTCAGTGTATATGGTGAAAGGGACATTTTAAAAACTATTTTTTAAGGTAGCAAAAGGAATGTCAAATACTTTGTCACGGGTGCACTTTCAACAGTTAACAAATTAACTTGTTTAGGGTAGTAAAATAAACCAAACACCTGTTTTATAGTAGCAAAATAAACCAAAAATACTTTGTTTAGTAGGGCGGGGTTTAGGGTAGCAAACTCACCGAAAATATGTGCCTAGGGCAGGTTTTCCCAACCTTTTTGTCCCTAGATCCCATTTTTTGACCTTGCTTGCGGCGAACCCCATTGCTCAAAATAATATTCTCAAAAAGAAATTTGACCAGTCAAGGTTAAATTGAAGGTGTTGTGGGAGAGGGTAAGTCAGTGGCAGCAGGGGGAAAAGGGGGGCTTGCGACAAGGTCGCTTATATCTACCGGACGCTTCCGAATCCTATACTGAGACAGGGAAGCACAATAACAATCCTTATTTTAAAAAAATCGTTGTGGCTTCTAAGGGCATGTCGCTCTCATTCCTAAAACAAGTTGCACACTAATGTGCAAAAATACCAACTAATTCATTACCATATTTACCACTTGTGTTTTAATTTTTGGGTTTTTGAAACAGTCCTTTAAGTTACAATCTATAACTGATTTGCCGAATTCATCCGATTAATCAAACACTTGCAAAATCAGTTTTGGCTTGCTTGCCCACGACTATGCAATTCCTTTGGCTTGCTTGAAATAGTTAATTATATTAAGTTAAATTATTTATTATAAACCAATTCCATTCCGCATTCCTGCTTTTTGACAGTACTTTCATTTTCATTTAAAATCACTTCGCGACCCCTTCTTAAGGGTCCTCGACCCCAAACAGGGGTCGCGACGCCCCAGGTTGGGAACCTTGGCCTAGGGTGTTTTTCTGCCAGTGAAAATAACGCGTGTATATTCATTTCTCTACTCCCGTGCAGTGATGTCACAACCTTGACGGCAGCCCATACGCACGCGTGAAGAAAACCAGTCTTTGTGCGCGATAGTACAAACTCCTTCGTTTTAAGCACTGAGTCTCTATACAATGATCTCTATACACTGAGATAGGCTATCGCCGCTCTAACGGCGTACGGAAAGGTCTAGTCTGTGTCAACAGTCTGCGAAGATATATCTAAATTATACGGCGCGAGTATATTTAACGTTATCCTCCGTCATAGCGAATGCATGCCATGAAACTAAAATCAAATATCTCCGGAAAAAGAAGGGGTTCTAAGGAGATTTTTGCATCAGAGGTCCGTTACTATTTTGTTTTAAATAGTATCTAATGGGTCTGAACCATTCGAACCTCAGGCGAGAAAATTGAACGTTTTTTTGTCGGGTACTTCGGTGCTCGCAAACACGGAAAAGTAAGGCACTCAATCGCTACGGGCCGCATCTCTTTTCCCACAATGCTTTTCTGAGTTTCCAGTCTTGAAATTTTCAAACGCTGACGCCAATTTTTTTTTTCATTTTAAAAACAGATATACGTAACTTACCGGACCGCCGTATCGCCGCGCGGAACGTGAGGCACCCGAATTGCAAACGGCGGGCCCTTTTGCTCTACCCAAGAACCGATCGTGCACGTAAACTGAATAGGGAACTATGGAAAAGGGACATATTAGGCGATTAATTGCACGTATGTCAAGTTTGGGCAATTATTGGTTTTGATTTTCGAGTAATAGGTGGTATTTCGAACAAAATATGATCAAAATTTTTTAAAAAGTCTTTAAAATGGCCATCTTTTCACCCGTTTTTCAGCTCATAGAACAATAGTCATAGGAGAAGGCCCTAAGGGTTTTGACTACTAGCATGCCGATATTTAGAATATTATTAATTCCTGCCTTCAAGATTTTTTTCCGCTTTAACTAACCACCCTCGGCCTATATCATGTTTTTCGACTTTTCCTCCTTAACTTATGTTCATAGGGGGGCCCTGGTTGTACGTATTGGATACCAATGGAAAGAGAAAAACCGCAAAGCTATCTTTGTGGTACCAATTTTATAAGAATCGGATGTGTAACAAGGAAAATCACAGGGGTGGTTAACCCCCCCCCCCCCCCGATTCCTTTCTGGAAAATGACCCTCGGATCTCTTTTACAGGCATGCACTTCTATTTAAAAATTGGAATAAAAGTCCTTCCTGGGGTCTTGAATTTTGATCGGGGATCAATGCTCGTTCCAAAAAAAGAGCGACTTATAGCTGCAAATGCGGGGACACTCTAGCGGTATACAATTCACAATATCAGTTCTAGGGGGTATCAAAATTCAGGTGTGATTGTGACTGGTTCACTGATAAAGTCGAAAATTACCCAACATTCCGCAAAATAAACCCACCGAGTTGTATTTTTTTTTGATATTGGCTATTTAAAGGTATTTTAGTCACGTATTGAACAGGTTTCCCGCAAGGGGTATAAATAGACTATGCCATAGTCTAGTACATGCAATGCACGTGCCACAGTAGTATGTATCCAGTGTATGGCTACGACGGTACCCTCACTAATCGGGTCGCAAAATTGCCTAGATACATTCGTTACTTCTAGCTTAAATCACAGTTAATTCCAGGCAAACGTGCAACATACACCATACAAATTGCAATGCTTGATATTTTTTCAGTATTTGGCCAAAAGTACTTTATCAGGAATTATGTATACTCATCCCATAGACACCCGGTGCAACCCGAGTTGAATGTTAGGGTAGAGCAAAAGTGACGCTGCGCAACTTCCGGTATATCATCGCTCGCTAGTCTGCGGGGATTGCCTATCCAGTGTGTAAAGTCAGTAAGAGATATCATGTTGTTTTAGCCAGCGCGCGCGCTGGTTACTGGTGCGACCTTAGGTCGACCATCAAATCTCGCGCTGCACGGTTCGCAGGGTAACGTTTTGTGAGGCCGTACACGACATGGTATCCACTAGAGATAAGTGCCCCCCCAAGTGGTGCCGCCCCCCCCCCAAAATTTATTTCTTAATCAAGTATTTGTTTATACGTTGTTGTGGACCTCAACGATCAGAAATCCCCTTAAGTTAACATAGACTTGTGCACAAATGATCGAAACTTTATACATAATAAAACAACTGTTGGGGGGGGGGTCTGAGGTTTTCAAATTGAAATAATTGAGTCTACTACTTAATTGAGAGTATCTCTGATAGAAAGTGTACACTTTCAGCTTCATTTGCGTTTTTGTTTGAGGTAATAGGACATTCCGTCAAAATTTTAGGCAAGCAAGTCTCGCACGTTCGAATGCATTTTTTATAGGCCTATAGGCCTACATTTGTATGTAAAAGTGCTAACCTTGTGATTTTTAGGCAAATCTATAGATATGTATTTTTATTATTATGACACATATACAACTCTTTTTAAAAATCAATTTATAAAACTTACATGAAATTCAATTATGCATCAAACCAACTCGAAAGTTTCAGCTCGCTCGCCGCATTTCTTAATGTACAAAAAAATCTGAGGGGTGTTACCACACCCTTCAAATGGTTCACGGGAACGAAGCTTAAGTACAATTTCATGCAGAATGTGTATACTATTTTGAAATAAAAGAAGGTTGCATTTAATGTTCTTCCCTATATGCTAAGTGTGTTTGTTACAAAAAAAACAACCTTGATATAGACACCTTATTTGTGCTTTAGACCAAATGGTTTGAGGAGCTTATAAATCCGGGATATTCCCTTATAAAGGTCATTGATCTTTGAACCTTGACATATCCGACCAACGCAGCTGCTAGAAGACCCGGCAATTGTTTTCATAATTATTCTCATATAGCCCTACAAGAAGTACAAAAAGTGCTTTTAAATTCATTTGTTCAAGTTGACAATCGTATATGGCCTCTACTATACGGCACAACATAGTTCGTTCCCGTTTTCATAATCCCCGTTAATCAACACATTTGACATGTTGAGATATTGAGCGAGACGTAATCGAAAATCATAAAAAATTGCAAAAAAAAAAACTATTAATTTTCCCCAAATCTTGGTTGTTCATTTATTCTAAAATATAAATTATTACATTTTTTGGGTTTTTGCCTAGCGAAAAGTTCTACCAACAGCGGCGAAACTTGGTAATGATAATTAATAAAGGTATTGTTTTTAGCCTCTGTCGTGTATCTATCGTGTCATATCACCCCCTGGGGATGAATTTAGTATTCTGCCACCACTTAAAATTCGGCACCTTTAACATGCGGTTTATTCCGTTAACGTTGCCGAATTCGTAGCCTGTGGCAGAATACTAAATTCTTCCCACACCGTGTATAAAGCGCTATATTTGCCTAATTATTGTGATTAAAATTAATTTCTAAAGTACCTCAACTATAAATTTCGAAAAAGAAGAAAAATCTCACGAAAGTTTCAGGAAAAGAACGAGAAAATAATCATAGGCACAATACATTTTACAAAGAGAAGCATTTTATAATACACAATAAATTCAATGTTTGAATGATTTATTCAATAATTCAATAATGAAACGAACGAAATAGCCTGTAGGCATATGTTAAGTACAAATCTCAATAAAAGGTAACAAACTACCAACATAATGCTCTTTTTAAGGTATTTTTTTCTGCAAATGCACCATATTAACACATAACTGCATAAGGGGTTTGCACTTCCGTTAGTGCATAAGGGGAGGGGGGGGGCTCCTAGGGACCCATTCATTATATAGCCTAACCACTTTCCCAAAGGAATTTTTAGATGAAATCTACCACATGTTAGAAGGATACAAAGGCATCAACAATTAAGAAATAAAACTGAAAAAAATTGTTCAGTAAGAAAATTAGGGGCAAAACATTGATTTTAATTTTGCGTCAAAATGTGCGAAAAGACACTAATTCGTTTCTGCATTTCTACGGCACTGATTCACCTAGACTTTTGCTGATTGCTTTAATTGGTGAAGGATGAACTATATGAACTGTCACACCCCTCGCGTATCATCGGTCTTTAGTTGACTTATAATATGCCTCTACGGCACAACGTCAACGTATAGAACCAGAACCAGATTTAACATATTAAGCACAAATAGAAATGTCTCGTGCCATTTTAAATTTTTTAGGTTTACTTGTATAATTTACCATAGGTTCCTACAGTAAACCGCTATACGATGTATATAAAATATTATGACACCAATGGCCTACTATACTTTCCAAGATTTTTTTGATTAATTATTTACTTTGTTTATGTCACTAGGTGTATGCAATATGAAAATCAGAATCACAGTAACTCTTTTAAGAATTTTAATTTTTGTCATGGGCACTTCCGTTAGTGCATAAGGGGAGGGGGGGGGCTCCTAGGGACCCATGCTAAACGCAAAAACGACGCGATGGATTTGATTTTTTTGCACCAATGCAAAAGCGCAACTAAAAGTTAGGCAAATACAAAATATATAAACCACATATATTGCAGCGTTGAAAAACGCCGGCCGAAAAAACAACAAATGGGCCAAACCACAGCAGAATTTGCGATGCGCGCGAAGCGCCTAATATGTACGCAATACGCGTTATTCGCGTCTGTAAAACCGCATTGCGTAGCGCATAGCAACGGATACCACAATCTTAAAGTGGCATACAGTGGGATAAAAGAGCTTCTTTGATACACATACTTTACTATCTAAATTTCAATTTTGAACAAGAATTGAAGAAATATCGAAGGACCAATGACGTGACACTCTGAGCGGGTTAACCGCTCTTAAATAACCCATCCAATATGGGTTAAATTTTATTGTTTTTGAACGTTAACTTTGACGAGAAGTTATGAATGAGGAACTGGTGCATATTCTCTATGGCAAAGCCAAATGTTTCATGAAAAATCGTCAAAAGCGAGTCCAATTCGCCCTGCACCACCGGCTTTACCGATCGTCTAACTTGGAAAAGGATTTGAAATTACTCGCAAGAGACAACTACCAGGTTGCTGGTCCGCTTGAATCCCATGTTTGGGGAGAAAGATACGATTTGGATAAGCCCAAGTCTCACGTGACGTTACTTGAAGGTAGGTATAGGCCTATAAGAAACTTCCAAATATTGAGCAATGTTTCGATCCTGGTTCTTCTTTTTGGAAAGTGGATATTGGCTCGATAATATCGCG
>JAMKCH010033687.1:0-15999 GCA_023653785.1 Ophioderma brevispina
TTAGCCTATATCTAGCTCGGTTGTACTACATTCGTTTTTCTTTTGGCTCCCAAATCTACGTGACGACTATTTTTTGTTGTTCAAGGATGTTCGCTCCATCTCGCCGGTTACTGTGATATCACTCATATAGTGATATATGCATATATATTAGTGAAAGTTAGATTAGTGAACATCTTTAGGGAGAGCGTGGCCTAGTGGTCAGGGGGAGGGGGGGGGGTGCTTGCCTGTGGAGCAAATTTCCCGGGTTTGAATCCGTGGGGATACTTGCTTGAATTATTCGGCTACTTAACTCACGATTTGATCTGTTACGCTCTTATTACTTAAAATCAGAAACCGCTCTCCTCCTAGTTCATTTGGAATTGGGCAATGAATCATGTAAGCACCTCGTCCTTGAGAGGAGACGTTTAAGCCGGCATGTCGGTTCCGTGTATGGAGAGTCACACTGTCCGTACATCTGCAGCAATTTCGATAAGGGTAAGGTGAAGTCCCCATCGACCTATCCTCAAAGAGGGCCTTTGGTTTAGGAGCGTCCGCGCGTATGAATTCATGGATACACGCGGGCACCGGATCAGCTTACACAGCTCAACTAATCCTAACACCTAAAGCCGTCAATGGCTTTACCGAACAGACGAAGTGAAATTGTAACCACATTGACTGATTTTGTGGCCTGTTAAGCTGTTTCATGCCTATTTACTAAATTTACACACAATTTCTGTAGAAACATTTCTGTATACATTGCTCATGCATTTTCACATGCTCAATAGGTACAGATTACAGTAGTCAAAAAGGCTTTTAATGAACGTAAGACACATCCCTCTAAAATGAATTTTGCTTACGCATTCCGCGATTCGTCTTAATCGATCGCTCTATGTTTCAGAGTAGTGCAAGATATCAGTTTGATATTTTTACTATGGTCATTTTGAAAACGTGCCCAAGTCTTCGTTCAACGATCTTTACCCAAGCTGAACTTTCTTAAACCGACATTACTATAAATAATGTGTTGTTAATTTTAAAATAAGATAATTTTAATTTTTAAACTTTGACATGGATAAACAATAGATTTAAAACTAAACATCGCGGTGCTAGAGTTTACACTACAATTGACATGGGACGTGGACCAAATAACCACTGTATAACAAATGCTGTAGTCCCCATCTGGGGGCTAAGGGAAAACCAGTGTAATTCTACTAAATTATTACGATCACATAACTGTCAATGGCTTACACGACAGACAAGGAAAATGTAACCACATTTGACTGATTTTGTGGCATGTTTAACTGTTTTCAGCCTATTTTGACTAAATTTAACACCACAATTATGAGAAAACATTTCTTAACCATTGCCTCATGCATTTTCTCAATGCTACAATAGGTAAAGCTTTACATGCTAGTCAAAAAGGCTTTTAATAAAGTAAGAACACATCCCTCTAAATGAACTTTTGCTTCCGCATTCCGCGATTCGTCTAATCGATCGAATTATGTTTCAGAGTAGTGCAAGATATCAAGTTTGATTTTTTATATGGTCTTTGAAATGTTTCCCAGTCTTCGGTTCAACGATCTTTACACAATCTGAACTTTCTTAACCGACTTACGATAAATAGCTTCCCTTCTAAAAGGTGTTTCAATTTTTAACTTTGACATGGATAAACAATAGATGTTAAAACTAATACATCGCGGGTGCATTAGAGATTTAAACTACAATTAGACCATGGGACGTGGACCCAATAACCAACTGTTAAACACATTCCTGTAGTCCCCATCTGGGTGCTAAGTGAAAACCAAGTGTAATTTCATAATAAATATTACGATCACATAACTGTCTGTTCCCGCCCATAAAACTGGCACAATTTTCTTAAAATAATATAAAATGTCACCCATCATTCCATTTTTCCCATATCAGAGACCAATGGAATATGGTATAGACTTCAGCTAACCATGATCAAGATATTACAATGGGTCGGGTATGTAGGGCCATTGTTATAGCCAGGTGTTTACCACCTCCACGATTTGGGTTAACAAAATACCGGTCCTCGTCCACAACTAACCAGTTTACACTATAATAGGTCCGTTGACACAAATTTTTCCTTCATGAAAACGCGGTAAAATTGAATAATGAGTTAAGCAATAAGTACGCGATTTTGGTTCTGCACAAAGTTGTTAGGTCAAAGCTTGCCCAGCAACATTCTCTCATGATTTGTGGCATGTTTCTTCCTTTTCTAATAAATGATAAAAATATGCCAACGTTAATTGAACACGCACTATAGAAGCGCATTTTATATTTGTGAATGAGGTTAAGTAATATCAGTCCTGAAAGTACTCCATTCTAAATTGGGAGAGCGTAACAGCTGAAACCTCTTCAGCTGCGCGACAATATAAAATGGTCCTGCACTCCCATATGAAGGGATTTTAAGTGTTTTTCTACACCGTATACCGGGCCGGTGATTGAATATCTTTAACTCCATTGTTTTGCTGAAGTCTCTGTTTATCCACTATCACTGATATTGGGGGAAAATAAATTGAAGTGACATTTTATTCTTTTTCAAGAAAATGTGCCAGTTTATTTGTGGGAACAGACGATTATAGATTTTAATAATTAATTATGAATTTACAATGGGTTTTACCCACTAGCCCCCCGATTGAGACTACAAAACAACAGCATAGCAGGACATGTCCCATCGACTAAATATTTTTGAATCCTTTGCTAGTATACTTTAAATAAATTTTATTTATACGACCTTGGTCAGTACGTGTTCAGTTTGTTAATAGCTATAATAGAAGGACTTAGATCTTGAGAAATAAGTGGTGAAAAATGAGGTCTATCCGGTTTTTTTAAGTAAATGGAAGTAAAACACACTGATATATGTTCTGTGGTGTCAATATGAGCGTAAAAGGATATGCAACGCTGCGAAATCATACGTTTATTAACACTCAATATTGATTGTTGCGAAAAGTCCGATTGAATCCGTTGCGTTTTAAAGTACATTTGAACGTTCATGCCATTGGGTTCTTATGCTGCTCTGTGGCGGTCATTTGACTCGAGTTGAAATGTCCTCTTCTAATCTGGAGTTAATGTTGAACCTAACTTAAATAGTTCAGCATACATACGAACGCTATTCAATGACACGTGCTGATTTTTTGTTGTGCGGGCCTAAGATGAATATCCACGTGTATTCCTTATTTTTATCATCTCAGATAATGTACCTATCTATAACTTACACACGTTTTAATGAAATGAATTTGAAATATGCTAAGCGTCTTTTTTTTTCTTAGCGTTTTTCCTAACTACTAACACACACAAAAAGTAAGCCCCCCATCTAACAACTGAGCTCAATCACCGTGACGTAATGGATGTCTGTAATTTCACCACAACAGTTTAGCATAACAATCATGAAACAGTATTAACATGTCCTGACTTTGACAAACGTCCCTACATAAGAACTAAGGAACGGCTGTTTGAGGGGGACTTTACTTTTTGTGTTGTTGTTTAGAATATACTGTAAATTTTGTTTATTTTGACTTAGTTTTTTTCCCGAAGTAACAGAGTGGTATTTTTTTTCCTTTAAAGTATGCTTACTTTGGGCATAGAGATTTACTCATGTTCCAAGATGTACGTGCAGTGTGCCTATTTTGACTTTGTTAGTGTCATATATGGAGATATAATTTACAATGGGCTTCCTTTTATGGTCACATGACTCATAAATAACTGTGCTGTATAGTACTGCATAAACAGTTGTTTTAACGTTTAACACAGTTTGTTGTTCAGTTTACCCGTTAAACACTTGTTTAAACTTTAAACCAACGTTTTCCCTGTGTGTGGCAGTTATGGGTAAGATTTATTATGATTTGGTGACAGCAGGATGTACGTGCCATGTACTTTTTTGACTTTGTTATTTGAATGTTTTGAAGTTGTACGTATTTTGGGCTTACTTTTATGGTCACATGACTATGTAATATGACTGTGCTTAAAATTATGATTTGGTGAAAGCAGTTTTAGTGCTAACCATCAATCTACAGTATAATGTACTTAACAGGTACCTTTTGAACATATTAATTTAACCCTCGTCTACCTGAGCCATTTTTAGTAACAAAACTCCCGAAGGGGGGGGGGGGGGTGGTTACCACCCCCCTGTGATTTTCGTTACTGAACACCCGATTCCTGTAAATTTGTTACCAAAGGATAAGTACTAATATCCCAATTATGACGTCACCATGACGTCATATGTTGAGGAAAGTACGAAGATACTGAATATAGGGTGGAAATTTGATATTTCGCAATTTTAGCGACTCAAACACCCTATTATAGCTCTAAAATGATGTAATTATATAAAACTAGTCATTTCCCATCAAGTAGAGTCAAAAACCGCATGAAAATCTGTTTTTCCTAACCTTTTTGGCGAAAAAAATTGAATTTTCCACTGTGTGTGTCTATGGAAATGGCAGTTTTGCTGACATGCGAACTTTATGACGTCATTGTGACGTAATGCAAGGCATGTTGGTACTCATTTTGGTATCAATGGAAAGAGGAGGACCATAGCTATCTATTGGTACCAAAATCAAGTGTCTGTGATGTTCCTGTGTTGTGTTAGGCATGTTGGTACTTCTCTTCCGGAGGGGGGGGGTGGTTACCATCCCCCCTATCGATCACTTTGGGATCACCCTGTATCTTACCTATACCCCGGTGGATGTTGTTTTTGGATTAAAAGGAGCGGAACATGTCAATTGACAATTACATTAAATAATTTGGCACCAAAAAAGGGGGTTTTAGCAAGCCGGGGAAAAACCTGAAGGGGGGGGGATGGTAACCACCCCCCATCCCCCCCCCTTCGGTAGACGAGGGTTAATTAGATGAGCCTTTGCCTGAGATAAACAATGTTCATGTAAACTTATGTTACAAAGTTGTAATTATACTGGCGTGAACGTGCTTTTCAGTTAGCTCCAACCTTAGTTAAAGCAACATAATTTTCGAACTCTCCATGTTAGCAGTTGTACTCTGGTGTACACATTGCTTGTTACAATCTTAAATTTTTGGTAGTATATGTCCTACACCCTCAGAACGGTGGTTAAAATTTTAACCAACGTGTATTAACAGGTGAACAGCCCAACAAATGGGTACATTTAGGGTAGAAATATGATATTTCGCAATATTAGCGACTCAAACACCCTATTATAGCTCTAAAATGATGTCATTATATAAAACTAGTCATTTCCCATCAAGTAGAGTCAAAAACCGCATGAAAATCTGTTTTTCCTAACCTTTTTGGCGAAAAAATTGAATTTTCCACTGTGTGTGTCTATGGAAATGGCAGTTTTGCTGACATGCGAACTTTATGACGTCATTGTGACGTAATGCAAGGCATGTTGGTACTTATTTTGGTATCAATGGAAAGAGGAGGACCATATCTATCTATTGGTACCAAAATCAAGTGTCTGTGATGTTCCAAAAAAAAAAAAAAAAAAAAAACGGTGGTTAAAATTTTAACCAACGTGTATTAACAGGTGAACAGCCCAACAAATGGTTACATTTTTGCCCATTTGTTTGATAATGCATATTATTTTAGCATTTTATTTGGCTAATTTTGCCCACCTTTGGGTAAAATATGCCCAATCATCTGCTATATTACCCAACAAATGGGTAAAAATTTACCCAACGTTTGGGTGTTCACCTGTTAATACATGTTGGTTAAAATTTTAGCCAACCGTTCTGAGAGTGTAGAGAACACGTGTATGTTTTGGACACAAAATCATTTGGTGGCCTTCATCAGCCCGGGGGGGGGGGGGCTGACATTGGAAAGAGGTACGGGTATATGCGGCCCTTAAGACCCTTTTTTCGTCTCTCCAGCAGTTCCCAGGACCCCCAGTGGAAGCATAATTCAGTTCTTAAGGTCCCTTTTTCAGAAAAATTTTGGCCCCAGAAGCTGAATTTTGGCCAAATTTCAGCTCCCAGGCCTGCAAATTCCTCGAAATTTCAGTTCCCAAGCCACTACTTTTGGAGACAAATCAGTTCACAAGCCCCCAAGTTCGGAAATCGGGGCCGACATCCCTACCTGGAAAAAGTCGAGCCCCCCCCCCCCCGTTCATCATACGGCTAATCTTTGGACAAAATGGACAAAATCCAAACACTGACCTCTACACATGGATAGCGGACTGCCGTACAGTTCAATGGTCGTCGAGTGAAACAACAGGAAGTTGCTTTTCGCCTTAGCAATATGGCGGGGAAAATGCATACACCTGCTGGTGCACATATTCCACATAGATGTTCTATTGTTATAGAAAATTCCTTTAACTTTGACAAGGTGTATGCATTGTTTCCCGCCATATTGCTAAGGCGAAAAGCAACTTCCTGTTGTTTCAATCGGCGACTCAGATCCGCTATCCATGTGTAGACGTCAGTGATCCGAAGTTCCGAACCATGGCATTTGAAGAGGGAGCAAGCACATTGCACATGCATTATTTCTGAGGTGTGCTTAAGTCGTACATGATTAGGGACATTCCAAACCTCTACATTTGAAACAGTAGCAAGCACATTTAAACTACATTGTAAGTACATTTCTTGTTTGAGCAGTTGGTTTAAAATATAATTGATAGGCACATTCAAAACCTCCATATTTGGAGTGGCTATTGGAGTGTGCTTAAAATGTACTTGGTTTATATTTTATTTCTTAAAAATACATATCTATTTATCCCATCTAATTACATTGTGCACACAACTTACCTGCTTGGCAAGGAATCGTAAAACAGGTACTTAGAAAAAAAGTACCAACTTTGCACATTACAAGCACAGTGTAAGCACATAATATACTTGGGTTGTATGTATTATCGTTGCATTTGCATTGTGCTTAAAATGTATCGTGCAAAATATCGACGTATGTAATGTACGAAATGCGTAAACTATTATGAAGTATTGTACTTGCAATGCGGTTATTTTCTAAAATATAGAAAACATGTGAGCTGCGATGAGTCCACATGGCGGTCGGTTAAGGCTCACGTAATTGTACTTTTCTTATTATACTTACCAATCTTTGTTATATTAAAGGCAAAGTTTAGATATCCGTCAACGTTCTGTATGTGCTGCATTAAAGGGTTATGAACTACTTCTGACAATAATTTTTTTGTGTCAGTGTACTTCTTCATAAATATGGATATTGTCTATTGATCATGCAATTAATACTTTAAGTGCATGGGGAGGGGGGGGGGGTCCAAGTGGACCCACTCTGAATATGACTTTGACGTTGGAATATTTTGTATATATAAAAAAACCTGGCCATTGATGGGGTACATCAACACAACCACATAACAGGAGGAAAAATGAAAGTCGGTTTTACAGATTCAAAATGGTGGGCCAAAAACGACTGTTGATGACGCGCACCAAATTCTCCCGCTCAAAAATGAATAATAACTTTTCAATAAAATTTGTCTCATAATAGTAGGACATAAATACAATTACATTGCTGAAATAAAAATTAAAACAAAAATCCCAGTACGATTTATTGGGCAAACAAATTCTGAATAGCGCCGCCAAAATGCTTATTTATGCTAATTAGTATAACAAAAAGCCTTTATGATTTTTCACACCAAAATGTGCAGCAAATGCAATATACGATTTTGAACCGTTGGAAGAGAGGTTACAACCCTGATCTACTTATTTTTATCAAAAAAAGCTCTAACCTGTGTAGCAAGATTGTTCTGGATCCTGTTCCTCTAACTCAACATCGACATATCGGTATCCAAATCAACGCTGCAGTAAGACCAAACAAAGTGCCTTTTAAGCGTCGCTTTAACTATAAGAAAGCAGACTGGCAAGGATTCACTGATGACCTGGACCAGAACTTGAAGAGGATTGCTCCAAAACCCCATAACTTTCTCAGCTAAAACAACTGCTAACGGTGAGAAAATTATTACTAAAAAGGTCTATGGACATGTTCATCTGGTCCTAAGGATAAATAACGTATATTTTCCTGTATCTAGGACAATTACTTTTAACATAGTAGGCTTAAAATGAGTCAGGGTTATCCCGGAGTAAAAACAAATGGGTTCAAAATGGGCTCACATTCTTCATGCAGTTAAGGGACCTTATGGATATTGCTACATGTTGATTGATTCTGTACTAAAATAGACTTGCTCGATTGCTTGCATAGGCTAAATAATAATGACTGAGAAACCCCAAGTCAGTGGTTCAAGTCATTCTGTATTCTTTTAAGTAAACTTTATTTAAACTAGATTTATTTAATTTTCTTAATTTAGAAATACATCAGCAGGTGTCGTCCTCAGTGGCGTAACGGGCCTGCCCGCTCTGGGGGGGCAAATTTCCCAGTCTGGGGTAAATTTCCCTCTCAGGGGGGTCAAAAGGCCAATTTTTCCCGGTCAGAGGGCTAAAAAACGGCTGATTTAGCATGATTTTTGCAAATTTTTTCCCGGCCAAAGTCGTCAGGGGGCAACCTGCCCCCCCCCCCGCCCCCCGCCTGTTACGCCACTGGTCGTCCTATAGTCCTATAAGATTTTAAAATCACTTAACAGTTTAACAAATATTATGCACTATTGTCTGCAATATCATCGAATATTTACTTAAGATTAATTTTCATTTCTCGATTTGAAAAAGTAATCTTCAGAATCCTAGAAGCATATATAGTTATTTCTTTAAAAGGAAAGAATATTATATTTTGAAGCAACTGAAGTTGAATAATGTTTTCCTATGAATCATTTGAAAATCATGTAAAGCTCGTCCTGACAGAAAAAATCAAAATTATTATTTTAATGGGTTCTTGCGTGCCAAGTATACGCCATTAACTAAACTAGGGCGGTGTTAATCCACGTGTTTGATAAAAGATTACTGTAACAGTATTGTCCAAGAAAATAATGTCACTGTGCAATTGAATTGCCTCCATTTTAAAGGAGCTCTTAATAATTATAGAAGGTCAGCACTTATACAATTATTATTGATAATGAATGCGTAACATTGACCGTCAAGCAAGAGCTTGATGAATCGAGGCTAATGCTTAAAGGGAGCTAGGTAGTGTGAAAGATAAAAGCGTAGGTCAACAAGAAACGGGCAACGGGGTTATAATTATGAACACAACAATCAATATAAGGTATTTTTCAGTTATTACTGAATATTGTGTTATTGGCCTTAACCGCGGTCTTACTAAGCAGTTACCACCCCCTTATATTTTCTTAATTTCCAATTCATATTAATTTGTTACCACACGATAGCTGAGAGTTATTCTTTCCATTCTATTATGACTTCACTATGACGTCAAGGAAAGTATGAAAAATACTGGATATGGGGTGGAAAATTTTACATTTTGCAATATTAATGACTCGAAAACGCTGGCCCGAAAACGCTCTGTGTATATGTAAAACGACACTGTGAGCTGTAAATATTAACAGTTTTACTGACATGCAAACTTTATGCTAGGCATGTTTATGGCAAGTATATTGCACAATAGAACATATAAACCTGGTTTTTCGTCGATAAACCTGGTTTTTCGATCAAAAAACAGGTTTTTCAATCGAAAAACTAGGTTTATTGACGAAAAACCAGGCGTATCAACCGAGAAACCTGGTTGTTCGCCGATAAACTTGGTTTTTGACTGATAAACCTGGTTTTTCAATCGAAAATCCATGTTTTTCGAATTCGATTGTCATAGTTTTTTGAAAAACCAGGTTTTTTGATTGAAAAAACAGGTTTATCAAAAAAACTATAATGACAATCGAATTGAAAAACCAAGTTTATCGGCGAAAAACCAGGTTTCTCGGTCGATAAAACGGTTTATCAAAACTCTGACAATCGAATTATAAAAAACTGGTTTTTCTATTGAAAAACCAGGTTTATCAAAAAACTATGACAATCGAATTGAAAAACCAAGTTTATCGGCGAAAAACAGGGGTTTTCGCTCTATAAACTTGGTTTATCAAAAACCATGACAATCAAATTAAAAAAAAACCTTTTTTTTAGATTGTCATACTTTTCGAAAAAAACAGGTCGATAAACCTGTTTTTTCGATTGAAAAAACAGGTTTTTCGTTCGATAAACCTGTTTTTTTCTATTGAAAAACAGGTTTTGTTCGTTCGAATAACCCTGTTTTTTTTTTTTCGAAAAGTATGACAATCGAATTCGAAAAAAACTGTTTTTTTCAATTGAAAAACCACGTTTATCAAACAAACTATGACAATCGAATTGAAAAACCAAGTTTATCGGCGAAAACCGGGTTTTTCGCTCGATAAACTTGGTTTATCAAAAACCATGATTATTAAATTCGAAAAAACCTGGTTTTTCGATTGAAAAACCAGGTTTTCGGAGGATAATAGATAAACCTGGTTTTTCGAAAAGTATGACAATCGAATTAAAAAAAAACCTGGTTTTTCGATTGTTTATCAAAAAAAATCTGACAATCGAATTGAAAACCTGGATTTTCGATTGAAAAAACATTTTTTTCAATCGAGAAACCAGGTTTATCGACGAAAAATCAGGTTTATTTGTTCTATTGTGCAATATACTTGCCATACATGTTGGTATTCTTTTTGGTATCAATGCAAAAAAAAAAGAGCGTCATAGCTATGTTTTGACACCAAAACCTTGTGTATGTGATATTACAAAGCAAAAACACTGAATGACCAACGAAAAGTACAATAATAAATAAATAAATAAATAAATAAATAAATAATAAATAAATAAATAAGTAAATAAATAAATAAATAAATAAATAAATTGATAGTACACGGAGGGGTGGGGGGGGGGGGGTTGAAATGACGAGCGACGGGAAAACCCTCAAAATTTCACTGGATAGAGCGTAAATGTTCAGTGAATCGGTCACCCAATCTGCGACAAGTCTCCACGACATTAAGAATATTGCAACGAGTACAGATGATAATGTAAATCACGTTAGATGAGGTACATGTGAAATAGTCGTGGATAATCAAAGTGTCCTGATTAGCAGGGGACTGTATTGAAAGAATGTGCGCTTCTGGATAAAATTGTGAATTTTTGCACACAAGTACTTTAGGCATTGATAATCCATAAAATTGATGGAAGCACTTGCCAACCCCCCTAAATGGACCCCAGATTGAATTTCAAGGTTATACAGGGGTCAACATTTTAAAATGTCCCGAATGTGTTGAAAAGCACACCATGATGTTTGTCTGGTTACAAGGATTAAAAAAAAAAAGTTTAGTTTACACTATCTATGGCTTATAGTTCCGGAGTTATGGGGTAAAAACATGTAAACATTGTGAAAAGTCAATTTTGGCGTGTACATGGGTCAAAAGTTAAAAGTCGCAAATGTAGTGGGAATTGTTTCCTTAGCTTAAATGATTGAAATAAAGACTAGTTTGCATTATCTGTTATGCTTAGTTTTCACGTTATCCAACAAAATGGGTCACAGGTCAATATAATCCAAGAGCTGCCAAAGCTGTTGACTTTATTCGCCATTTTGGTGAATAACCAAACACGTAAAATAGTAAAAACTATTCCTATATTTCATTCTATGAGCTAAACCAACAGCTTGAACCACGTTTTACAAATATTGGAGCGACTTTTAATTTTTGACCCCTGTACCAACGAAAATTGATTTTTTTCACCATTTCGAAAATTTTTACCCCATAATTTCCATGATCAATGAACTTGAAGTCCTTAAGAATGCAGAGTGCATGTGGAGAGTCTGGTATAGGAAGTGGGAAGTTGAGTGACGATTGGTGTAAGAACACTTTCAAGATAAGTCGTGATGAAGACAGTGGGACAGGAATGTGAAGACACGATAGGACGACCGGTGTGTTAGCCTTGTGCAGTTTGGGAAGGTAGAAGTTAACTATCTGTGGACACGGATATAATATATATATATATTAAGTCTAGCGGCCACTTTCAGGTAAATACTAAGGAAGCGGTACGCTCTGATTTTAGTCTTTCTCTGCCGTGACCAAGAGAGGCGACTTCTCACTGCCGTGGCCCGGCCTTTACGGGTATGACCAAATAAGCGGTCCGCTCTGGACTTGGTTAATTTTTGAATGAAGTCCACAGCGGACCGCTTCCTTGGGCATCGGAAATTGCCGTGGTCCTAAGTTTTGAAAAGGTTCGCTGCCGTGGCCCGGCTAAGGTTTGGATCGTGCGGAATTCGCCACCACTTCACCTTTAACTTTGGCTGTTGGATCTAGGGCCAATTTCCCGCTAAAGACCTAGGCAGTAGTCCGCTCTGGACTTAGTCATTTTTTCAAAAGTGGACTTTGGCCGTATGCGAATTTCACCGGAAATAGTCACTTTGCAAGAACTTTGGTCGTGAAAAGATCCGTTTCCATCACGTGACAGACCCGGGATCACCACGGACAATTCCTTTCATTCCCAGGTATAAAATTATAAAAATGCGATTAATTGCAGGTAAGTATTCAGATGGCTCAGTGGATAGTACGATGGACCGAAGACCAGGCGCAACACCAACCCGCTAGGTTTCCGGTTTCAGGTTCGAGTCACACTCAAGGTAAGTCAGTTTGGTTCTTTTTCTTTTTTCGCATACCTTTTCTCACGTGATAACATCACGTGATATAGTCACGTGATACGCCGGCATGCGTGATGATTCGTGGCGGAAAATGATAGGGTATATAAAAGGAGCGATCGCCAGCGATCTGCAGTTAGAAATGCGGATATTTGATATCAAGTTCGGAAAGGTCGGAAAGTTCGCAGTCCCCCACGAGGAACAGCTTGACTCGGCGGGTAGTTGGAAAAGAAGGAGAGAATTGAGAACGCCTAAAAAATAAGCATAAAAGCCGCGGTCCGGATATCAGGGAGAGTAGCGGCAACAATGACAGCCGACCGCCGGGAATACTCCCCGATATGAGTCGGGCCTAGGGCAGCAAAGCGCGCAGTAGACTCCGGCGCATCAACTTCATTTAGCGGAGCCGGCGCTCTTCCCCCGGACCTGCTGGCCGAAAACCCAAGCCAAAGAAGGCCTATCAAAGGAGCCGGGGAAAGGGCCGGTAGCATCAAGCTCATCGGACAAGGCTATCCTGCCACGATCGGAGCAGCTCCGCGTTGTCATCCCAGGATAGTCGCGAGCACGAGGACAGTTCAACCCGTTGTGATTGAAGCTGCGCTGACGCGGACCCACGCTGGCACCGGACTTAGCCACTGACTTGATGAGCCTGTAGGATCAGCAGGATTTTTATCTGGTGATCCCGCGCAAGCCAGCCCACCGCGACCGAAGGGTGCACCGCGTTCATAGACGAGGCGGAAAATGACCCGAAGCGAGGACCGATTGACATGCAGGCCTTTACGGACAATCTCGGATGGACGCCACATTTTACCCCGGTGCGACGACCACGTGTTCGCGGTACACTGCCGAGTGGCCGACCTTTGACGCCGACCAACAGAGCGTCCCCTGGACTATTTTGAGGAGTTTTTCTCTCTTAATCTCTTCCAGGAAATCGCTGACTAGACAAACATCCGTTTGAGAGAGAAGAGGGTGAGAAAGAGAATGGGCCGACCAAAATCGCGCGTGCTGGGTATCCGTCTGGTGATGGGTCTTAATTCTCTGGCGAACGCCAAGGATTATTGGTCACCCCATCCGTGTTTACGAAACCCGATGATTTGCAATTCGATGGGTAAAACGCGTTTTGAAGTCCTGTCTGGGTGCCATCTCTTGTGCGAACCCAAAGAGACCCAAAGATATGGATTGCAGGAAACCCTGGAAGAAAAAGAGCCTAAATTCAATACATCCGCAGGCATCCGCTGGATAGAGTCAAGTCCGTCTGGACATGTTCAGCTGGAATATTGCCAGGAGAAGTATAACTGCAATCCAGCAATTGGTCCTCTCGACGAAGGCATGGTGCCGTACAATGGGCATTACGGTTGGCTGAAACCATCGAATGCCGACCAAGCCTACCAGCAGGGCTTCAGAATGTACGTAGTATGCGAATGGGACACTGGATACCTGTGCCACTTTATGGCTATTGCACCTTCAAACACACGCCGGAAAATAGTGGACGTCGCGCTCAGGCGGACATCGAGTCACCACAACAAGTGCCATCAAATTTACTGCGACAAGTTGTTCGGATCCTATGAATTAAGCCCTAGGAACTGTTGGAGAGCGAACCTATTTAACGGGGGCCGTGAAAGCGAATTCACGGGGACAGCCCACTGACTTCTCAAAAAGATAGCCGCAAAAACCCCCCGAGCCGATTTTGTCATCAAGAACCTGGAAAAGGCCCGAGTGAGGACATTTTATGTTCGCGCGTATACGTATACGGGTACCGCGATGCCAATGATCCCGAGAAGATCAGGCGGCGCTTTCGGCTCACAAAGGCTTAAGAAAGGGCGCCACATTATGCCCGCTTCCGCCCGTATACTGTTGTTGATGACAACAAGTACAGGAGCGGCGTTGACAAAGATGATCAGTTGCATACCAACTACTGCGGGAGGAAGAGTCAGCACTGGTGGAAGCAGTTGCTTTACTTCTTGGTCGATTGATTAATCAGCCGGGTTCAATGCCTGGATTGTAAAATCGTGTCCACAATGCGGCGGCAAACCCGGCTGATGATAGATTGTTCGCAATTGAGAGGTTTATCCTCAATCTGGCCGAGGAGCTCATTGCTGGTGTCGGCCGGTGGCCAGTTCCCCCAGATCGACCTGTAGTTAAGAACATGCCTCAACCAATAGGGCGGGGCCATGAGCTGGTTGATATGAGGAAGAGGCATCCGGCACCCTGTCGGAGAGGCAGACTCTCGGAAGAACGACTGCTTTAGGAGGTTGAAGCGGACTAAGTTCTGATGCCAGAACGTGCGGGGTGTACATCGCTGTCGTGTGGAGTGCTTTTTCGTCTACCATCGCTTCCTCTTTGTGCAGCTTTGCAGCCTTGGATTGAGCGACCACCTCGCGGGCCAAAACACGTGCATTTTGCACAATCATTTTGACGAATGGCGGACGCCTAAGGGAAGGTTGTGCCGAATGCTAGGGCACCCTGCATTGCTAACTTTGTCCGCTGACTTACTCGACAAATGACATTGAACGTGCCCGCTGCGTTGTGCCGAAAACACCAGTGCACCGCTGTAGTTCTAACATTGCCCTAGGCCGCGCATCACAGTGTTGTGCCGAGCGATTAGGCACCACTGAACTAATGACTGTGTACATTTAAATCGCTTAAATGTTACACAAGATGTGCCGAGTTATCTGTTTTATTTGGCTTGACCGGACACTTTTACTTTCAGCTATTCAGCTGATCTGCCCTACCCTTCGGCCGTCCGGCTGTTCGTACAAGTCCAACTAACCATCAAAGACTTGTAAACATCAAGCTCTCAGCTAGCTACTGCTAACCCTCTCTCACCCAGCAAAGTCGCTTCAGTGCTGCTACAACACAAGTCCGCCTACATCTACCGTTGGAACCTGGCCAATAAAACACATGGGAGGCCTTATCCGACCGTATTTGGATCTTGTACCCGGCAAGGAACTGAATGGCCGGGCCCTATCCCTCCAGGATAATATAGGTTCCCCTGCGCGGGGTGCGTGTTTAAACAACAGTTTTCCATATACAACTAACATGCTACCATACAAGACTTGCGCCTGAAGCTACTGCTAAACCACAAAGTGAAGCCGAATACTACCAGCAAAACACCAAATAATCTTATCAGAAAATGTCTGTGATAAACAGATGTTGAAACCTTAATTTCAAAAGAAAGAAATCCATTCTCCTTGCCCAACTTCCAATACAATTACATTTTCAGAAGAAGAAAAAAGAGGGGTTTTTTTTTTTAAATTAAAACACAAATTCCCTCTACTATTAGCAAAAGGGTTATTAATGACCTTAGGCCGAACATTACGGTAACACTGCAATGCGCCTTACAGGCTGCGCCGCCCCTTTAGTACCGTCAAGTTTTCCGCTGCCGTGCCCTACTTGATGAAGTGGTTTTGTCCTTGGCCCCTAGCCACGTGACAGTTGCCCTGCCGTGGCCTGGCCACTGAAGTTTTCCCTGCCGTGGGCACGACTACGTGAAGGTGTCCGCTGCCGTGGCCCCTACAAAACGT
>JAMKCH010033688.1:0-16122 GCA_023653785.1 Ophioderma brevispina
TAATTTTTTTATTGAATAAACAAGAGAAACGTGTCCAATGGCAATACTTGCATTTGCTCATATAACTCCATTTGTACAAACCTGTCTCTTTAATGCATTAGTGCATTTTGAACATCAAATGTGAATTAATCTTGGTTAGCAATTTACTGTTGAGTGTTGAGACTGAATTATGTGTTAAGAATCTTTAAAAAGGCCCAACAGGAGTGTTGAAACAGCAAATATATGTAAATGTATGCCAAATAAAATGAAATAAAGGTATGGGTTGATTTTAACATTGGTGAGAAAACATGTTTGTCTTGTTATTCTTTCGGATTGTAGAATAATGCCATATGTTGTTGTCGTGATGATGATGCTTTGTTGTCTCAAATCTACAGCACAATTCTGTAAAGGGGGTGTATGGATTGCTTTTGGAAAATGCTGCAAGGTATGGCTTCACACCACCCATGCTAAAAGCCTAAGACAATCCACACTGTGAAGAGTTGTATGGAACAGTCAAAGGCTAGATTAATAAAAATGCAACGAGAGAATTTCAATATCAGGTGTCCAGTAAAAAAAATAAAAATCAAATATGATTTTTTGCTCTGATGTAAAGCTTGCCATAAAAATAATCCCCCACTAAAGGATTAAGTTTGTAGATAATTTTCCTTGGTACACACAAATTTGGAATTTCTAATTTTCGTATAGGAGCAAATACGAAATTCTCCTGTTTTATATTGAAATATAAGCAAAATCAAAATCACATTTTTTCTCTTGTTTAAGAGACATTTCTGTAGCCAAATACAGTAAGAACTCTATTGAGTGTCTCATCTATATGAAATTACTCTTATGACCAATACTTTGGGTGCCTCAAATATCTCGTTGCACAACCTTAAATGTATGCAACAGGTGGGAAGAGATATCAACATCTACAGTGTTTGTCAGATTTCTTAGGGGTTGCTTCAAACTTAAATAACCCAGGCTGACCGGCGGGTCATGATGGTTGAACTGGGGTTCATTGTTAACACCACAAAAGGTTCCAAACAGAACTGGCAGAGCGGTGGTTTTAAGATTTGAAGCTACCCTTTAAGACATATTTGTGTGAACTGAGCTTTACATGCAATCCGGGGTGCTGTTGCGTGGAGAGCCTGGCCTAGCGGTTAGGTGCTTGCCTGTGGGGCAATTTACCAAAAATCCAGGGTTTGAATCCTGGTGGGTCACTTGCTGGCATTTTATTCTGGTGTTTCAATCTGGATTTAATCTGTATGCGACTATTGATTAAATACAGAATACAGCTCTCCTCCATGGTTCACTTGGATTGGGCAAATGAATCTATGAAAGCATCCCGTCCCTCATAGGGGATGTTAAGCCGTTAGTCCCGTGTACAGAGTGTCACGACTGTACATGTACATTGCAGTCAGTGTCGAATAAGATTAGGGGTTCCAACTGCTGTGTCTTGATCAACACCGGCACGCTGCAATTGTTACCATCAAGTGGGCATATTTTTTTTTGTCCCGGAGGAGGTACTCTCATATAAAATGGTTTATAGTGTAAGGCTGGGGGAGGGTGGAGCATTCGGTGACAGAGATCTAAAAAAAATATAGTCTTTGGTGAGAAACAGCCAAATTGCCCCAAAGTAAAAGCATTTTTGGGGTGGCCAAATTTTTGGCAAAATTTTCAAACATCAAAACATGGGGTCCTTAAAAAATTGGTGTGTTTTGGGTGAAAGTGGGGTCTTAACATTCTTACCATGATAGGAAAATGTGGGTCTTACAGCCTTACAATGATAGTGTCCACTTCCAAAATTGGAGTGCTTCTTCCCGGTTTCTTAAACATATTAGCCACTTTTTTTGAGGGCGCCCCCAATTTTTTCAAAAATTTGGAAGATTTTTACACGTTGCATTGTAAACTGGCTAGTAAAATATAACTGTGAATGGTTAAACACGAAAATGTCTATGTGTCAACAACGTAAGGATTTTGTAATCCCCGAAATAATTCAAAACGGCCTGCCGAAACGGCCTCCAATGTGGATAGCCGTAAATAGCGCCAGGTACCGTGTCTACGCTCATCCAATAGTCGTTTTAATAGTTCGGGCAAGTCAATAGAGGTTATTTTCTCTCGAGGTGGCACTATTTCATCATGGACTGACCTAAACGTCCATTGGGATCCCATTTCTAATTACAAAAAAAATTCGCTTATTTTGTGATAATACGCATTTTTTAGCATTCTCCGTTGGCAGAATATGTATAGTTTCCTAGACATTACCAACGTACTGTGCAAATAATCAAATTTTTGAAAATTGGGGGCGCTCTTCAAAAATGGCGCATATTGCTTTAACTTGGACAACAAATTAACTTTGCTCTTTTTCCAAGTTATTACGATGTAGTATTGTCACATATATTCACTCACTAATACCAACCAAGTGATTAAACTACCGACCGGCTAAGATCTGTATGTGCTAAAATATGATGCTATGGGGTTCAAATCCCTATAGCCTTTTTTAAAAAAGTTTTTTTTTTTTTTTGATGTGGAGCTAAAAACATGATTTTGTAATCCCATAGAGAACTTTGTAAATTAATATTGGTCGACGAAATGGGGCCACATTTTTGCTCATAAGCTCTCAACACCAACATCCTGTAGCCCTACGATTTCACAATCACTCAATTCAATCAAGCTTTATTTATTCACGGAACACCATCAACAGAGTTTTTTCATGATGTCGTGAGCAAATATATGCATATATAAACATACATGGGTTAACACCAAGGTACATGTAAACTTTGTCATGGTGTATTGGGTAATGGTACATGTACCTCTGTAACAGCAGTATTGGTAAATTGTGGAAAAATTGAGCTTA
Organism: Ophioderma brevispina; assembly: GCA_023653785.1. NCBI lineage: Eukaryota > Metazoa > Echinodermata > Ophiuroidea > Amphilepidida > Ophiodermatidae > Ophioderma > Ophioderma brevispina. The sequence goes on from JAMKCH010033688.1 coordinate 2,834, forward strand.
TAAGAGCCAGTTAAGGTTGCATATTTTAAGTTTATATTTAAAAAAATGTTTAGAGAAGATGATCTCTGTTAATTCATAATCTAATTTGTTCAATTCAATTGCATTCACGTTAAGAAATACTGCTTTTTTTATAATCAGTTTTCCTTGTTTAGGAATGTGAATATTGTATTTACTCGCGAAAATTAGAGTTGTTTATTATTGAATACAAAGATCATTAAGACAGAATGGTGCCATGTTTATTTAGAACTTTATATTTAAGATATTGGTGGCAGTTAAAAACTTGCCCATTTGCAAGTGGAGCCATTTAGTTCCCCATCAAGAATATCAGCACTGGTGTGTCCCATGTTGCACCACAAAATAAATGCGAGCGGCCCTATTTTGAATTGTTTGGAGACGATTTGAATAGTGAGAACGCAATTCTTCCAACACTATGTTACATATAATCAAGATGGTTAGCACAAAGCATTTAAACGTTTTTGAGAATGTTACACTCAATATCGGTTTACAATTTCTTTACATTTATAATCCTTTCACATGGGCCTTCTTACGTAATGCTCATATTCTCATTCCAAGTTAAGTTTCATCTATGATTACACCAGATATTTACATTTGTTTTTACTTTGGTTAAATGACCATTATTTAGATGATGCTTGGTTAGTAATGAATTGAATTTACCATACTAAGTCTTTGTTTAGAACTATGATTCTAAATTCAGATTTTTTAACTGTAAACTGTTTTAATTGGATTTTAACCATTTGTGAAGAGAATCAAGATCCTTATTTATACAGTCAATTAGTCCATCAAAGAGAGTTTTGATGCATAGTATAGAAGCTGTATCTCCAGCATACATATTAACTATCAGTGGAAACAGCATTTGGTAAATCATTAATATAAATAAGAAACCAAGAGGCCCATCTATTGAGCCTTATGGCATACCGCAGAAAGTATTTTTGACATCGGATGATATACCATCAATATGTGAATTGAGTATGATTACTACGATAATATTTAAAAACGCATTAATAATTACATATTTACTAGCACCATATATTTAAGTTTATTTAAGAAATTTCATAATGTACAGTGTCGAAGGCTTTCTTGAGATCTAGCATACAAAACCGATAATTTTACCCTCATCAATTGCATTATACCAATTTTTCATGTCACATTAATTATGCAGTTTTTGCGGTTGAAATATGATGGACGAATCCTGACTATTATACCTAATTAAATTATTATCATTGAGGTATTTGTAGAATTGGTCAAATACAGCACTTTCAATTACTTTAGAAATAACAGGAAGAATTGATATGGCCTATATTGCCTGATCTGCAGGGGCGCCCGTCTAAAACTGGAATTACACGGGCCCTTTTTCCAACTGTTTGGAAAAGTGCAACTAGTGAAAGAGTGATTAACCAAATCTGTTACAATAGGGGTGATAACTGGTGCAGCTATTTTTAAGAGAGAGTCTGGAAGGAATGTCTTCACATCCTGTAGCCCTATTATTCGGTACTGAAAGTTAAATATTTAAACACATCGATCACAGGTAACATGCAACACAATACATTCTGATAGTATACATATCACAGTAACATAATTACAAATATCAGTTGAAGGCGTGTCAATTTTAGTTGCTAGTTTAGCCCTACTTGAAACAAAATAAAGTTTAGTGTCATGGCAATATCTTTTAGGATTATTTAACAAGGTCCATCATCTGTATTCAGGACATTGATAATTGAATGTTTAGGTTTAGAAGGAATAACATTTCTAAGTTTTGCTCCCAGGTTTTTCTTAATGTTATTTTATTTCGCAATAACCTTTTTTATAAATCTTTTTTAACTTTTGTGAATTAAAGCATTAACATGTTTCCCTGCAGCACGGAATTCCTTCCCACTGAATAGGATCATTGCCTGATTTAATACTGATAATTTAAGTTTGTCCCAGCACCGCATAAGTTTAATAATAGTAATCATTTAACCAAGGTGCTACTTTCTTCCGAACGAGCTGATTTTTTAGAGGAGCATGTTTATGATACATCCACAAAAGTGTTTTTCAAATAAATTTGCACACTGTTGTTACCATCACCACTGAATTGAATATCATTCCAATTGATTAGTTCTAGTCCTGATAAATCCCTGCTCATCAATTTACATAGGAACGAAAACTTTTATATTTATGATATTGCTTATAGTATCAGTATGATTATATCATTATTTATTTTTGTTTTGACTCCAGAGGTACAACATAAGTCATGAATGATCACATATGCCTACATGAATATACACCTGATCCCAGATAGTTTTTCTGTTTGAACAATACATAAGGTCAATTAGTGTAGCACTTGAAATCTTATTCTAGTTGAGTATTGATTAATGATTTAGATGAAAACTTTACAATATCTGAATGCGTTTAAGATTAGAAACAGTGTGGGGTGTGGAAGATAAAGAATCACAATTTAAATCACCTATAACATGTAATCTTTATCTCCAAGTTCAATGGTGTAATATTTCATTCAGGGGGTTGAATAGGTCAGGTGGTCCTGGTGGCCTTACCATAATATTAACAATAAATGGTTTACATTTTGTAGGAGTGATTTCAACTATAAGGATTTCAAGCATGTCAGAGATTAAGTCTGTTCTAATTATGTGAGGAACAATTACGATTAATATACAAAGCTACAACCACCGCGACGAACATCTTCATTGTACATGTGTGTGCAACCTGTTTCTATCATGTCTTATACATAATAGTCACTAATATGAATATCATTACACAATAATTATCAATCCAGAAAGGTTTCACTAAGCCTAAGCTATCAATAGAATTATTATTTAGAATTCTGATTTGATCAAAATTAATGTGTTAGACACTACGTACATTCAATGTGAAATTAACAATTCCAACTTTTCTAGTCCATCAAACATTTTCTCAATCTATAAAATTGTATATTAGAATGAACCATGTCCTGGTAAAGTTCCGTTGACAATTATCAAATCTGTTGATGGTTCTTCAACATTATTTACACTATATACAATATTTGAGTAACTAATTTTAGTGTTAACATTACTATGTTCATCATTGCACTACTCATCTAATTGTGTGTGGCAGAGTAGTTTTTTTGTTGTCTTTTTTGTGATTGTTGTTAGCCTATAATATAGGCTATTGTCATCACGTAGCAAATTAAAGTAGGAAACCCAATATTAGTTTCACATAAACAGTCTCTCATGTCTTGTCCAATTCTTTGAAACTCGCAGGTATGCACGTAATGACATTTCTTTTAAAAGTTATTTTGTGGATTTTGACAATTCTGAGGCAGATGTTTCGTTTTGGGCATTTGTTCGGCCTTTGTGTTTTGGCATGAATTGTGTTTGGTAGGCAAAGATTATGCGATTGTCTGTTATGCCTATATGTATATGCATGCTGTGTTAAAGCTGAAAGCCATGCATTATCAATGAAGGCCTAGAGAGGCATTGCATTTGCCGCCTCGTTGATAACCAACTTGGCCAAAATTTACAGTTTACTTTGATAGATGATAGTTATGTTATCAACTTCAAATAGCACTCTCCAAATTCACAGTTGGGATTGTCCTTGGACATTCAGTGGCAAGCTCTATAGTAATAGCTAATTTGGTCTTCCACTTGACCATACTGGTTTCATTTTCAAATTTATTGCTTTTAACTAGCAGTAGTGGTAATGTTTTCAAGGTCTTTTCATCTTAGGGACTTAGTTGTGGGAGATTCTTGGCTGAAACGACTTTTGTCAGGAATCGAATACCTTGTCAACACAACATCAACAGAAAGAATTTGTTGTTGAAACATATATATACACAAATATTGGGAATACTAGGTATATAGTATTTGTCACAAAAACTATGATCAGGACCTTAGCCTTTTTAAATTGTTCTTATTTAATGCTGGCAAATTAGCTATAGTGTAAATAGACAAAATGACTAAAATTTACTAGATAGAATTTTGTCTTTTACACACTAGGGTTATTGTCATATCAAATAGAAACATAATTTCTACTACCTAAATGTATTTGATTTTTCACTTGATTTTGGAAAAGTTGTATTGCAACTGTGTGAATGGTTTTAGGTAGGTTAAAAACCCAACTTTGTACTGGCATGGTTCACTCTTTGAAGTGTTTACTGAATAAAAAGATAACAAGTTTTAAAAGATTTTGAAGAGAGAAATACCCAAAGATTACATTAATAGTACAATCAGCATCTAATAGTACTTTATGGAATCCAACACTTTTAGAGGAAGGAAAAATGTATTTCTATGAGATGCTGTTATTGACATGAGCAAAAAGTATGGTGCGGGGGTTGGGTTTAGTTATTTTCCCGTTCTAATAGCTGCATGTTTGAAAAAAATTCAAGTAGGCTTTATATATATTGTAACTGCAAAGCTACCTCAAAGATACTTAATGAAATAACTCTGTCTCAATACAAGTCAAAATTGCAAAATTAGAGATTGTGTAGACCTACTCACACACAAGAACATAAATTTTAAATAAAATTGAGTTTTTTTTTATTGTGAAGAACCTGTTATGATATTATTAAAAATTTGAAAGTTTTTAAAAGTGTCTAAAGAGGTTAGTTTAATTCATTTTTACTAAATAACCATGTATTAGGCCTAAGTGATATTCCATTATCCAGGTTAATTCTTATTAGCCAGTTTCCTGGTCCCCAGCCAACTAGGTTGGAGAAGGGGGGGACTATGGAATGCTCCCCCGTCGTGTGGTGTGCGTGTGTGGGGTGTGAGTGGTATGTGTGTGGGTGTGTGTTGTGGTGGCGTGTGTGTGTCCCACGCGATATCTTTGGAACTAAGCAGTGTGGTGTCCATCTTCGCAACATAGATGTATCTCGAGTACGCGCTGGGTGGGATCCGAAGTGGATCACGTGCCCATGGTCCAAGTCAAATGTGGTCAAAATGGCTTGTAGACCTTGTCCACTTGTGGTAGGACGATGAACTTTGGTGAAATGTGCTCAACATTCGTTGTCGAAAAATCGAAGGTCATTTCAAGTCATGTAGATCATATCAAGGTCAAACCCTAAACATGTGGTAGGATGATGAAAAGTTGGTGGTGCGGTCAATATTCATTGCCGAAATTTTGAAGGTGAGTTCCAGGCAACGGGGTCTTTCACAGGTTCAAGCACTATGATGTTGTATGGTCCGAACCTGGTGGGTGCAGTCCAACATTTTATGCCATTTTTTTCAGGTCATTTTCTGGGTCTCTGGGGTCATCTGAAGGTCAATTTAACTGCAAATGGTTGTAATGGTTCCTAAACGTGTGGTGTGGTCAAAATTCAGTGCTGAAAAATTCTTAAGGTCATTTCAGGGTCATTTGGGGCCATCCAAGGTCAAACACTCCAAATGGTTGTATGGCATGAACTTGTGGTTGTCAGTCAACATTGACCAGAATTTTTCCAGGTCATCTGGGGGGCCATCCAAGGTATTATCATCACCATCCGCCTGTGATCTTTAAGTATGTTACTAATTTTCTCCTTTAACTACCGCGATAGCGGGGGACCTTTGTGGTTCGTAGAACCACTTGTTTTTGTTTTTTTTTGGCAAGAGTTCCATATGTACCCCTCTTCAAAGTTCTACATGATGCAACAAGTTTTATTTTTATTTTTGGCCATAGTTTAGGGTAATTTGGTTAGTGTAGGCCATAACTAAAAAGGAATTTGTTTCCTGTAACAATTTTAAGGGGGGGGGTACATAATATGTATCCCCATCTTGGAACTCTTTCCGTTTTTTTTATATATGGAAAGTTTTCTTTTCCCAAATCAAAGAAGGAATTTTTTTTTTTCCACTGCACTTCATTCTGCTTCTCACATTTACCAAAGTAACGAACTAAAATATGTTTGCTTGCAAACCAGGGCAAACTTATATGCATAGAATGTGGTCCTTGTATGGCCAGCTCATATTTTGTGGTTCTGGGTCATTTTCAGCTAAAATACATTGTTAAGTCATCCGTGCACATAGGCCTACTCCATGATTGGCTATATGATAAGCCTAAATCACTTGAAGTCCATATCAATGAAAAGAATTTAAAAAAAATAATGCTCCAATTAGTGTGGCAGATTTAGTGGGGTTCACATCATATTTATTAGTTAAATTAAGTAGACCATGAAGTAACCATTTAATATGGCAATGATTAAAGGCGCATTTGTATTATCATACATATAAAACACACATTTTGGCTTAAGGTTGTCATCCTCAGATGTTAACTGAATACGCTGTTAATTCATATAGACGCCAAAACCTGGCTTTTAAGTCATAACACCAAAATTGTATTAATTGGCCATTTTCTATTGTAAATAATTATAAAGGTCTTTAAAGGAATGTTGTTGTTGTCTTTGCATGGAATCATATTATCGTCTACTTCTATTGATGCTCTGGTTGTTTATGTGTCTGATGTTGGTTGTGATGTAATTTGAAAGATGATCTGTGAGATATATTTTCTAGATTTACACAAGTTTACCCAGACCTCTGTAGTAGATATGCCCTTATCCCAGAATAAGTTCCTTGCGTAGTTCACCTGTGTGTGAGAAAGTGGGGTACATGGTCACCAATATACCCTTGCACTCTGTTGACAATTCTATTAAAGATTGCATTTGTTGGGCTGGACACCTATTTGCATAATCATGCCCAAAATCTGGTATCACACCACTGATGATGATTTGCGCTTTTGGAAATTTGTTGAGCGCCGCTTCTATCAGTGATCTTGATTGCTGTTCACAGATATCTATAGAAGCATGGGCAGTGGCGTGGCCATGTTTGCAAATACACACTTTGGGTTTTGTAGGTTCTGTCCTTCACTAGCCTTTGATGCATTAATTCTTGGTCCCTTTTTTTTCCTCCTTTGGCATATACTTTGGTTGTCTTACCTCTGTAAAACCTGGTTGGGTCAATTTTCTTACATATGAGTTTGAGAAAATGATGATATCTACTGCATGTTGGTTGGCTCTTGATGTGGTTGTTGGTGCCTTTGCATTGGTTGGTGGTGTGTGTTTCTCTTTGGAAGATGTTGTGATGATTTGTTTAGGTGTAGTAAGTGGTGGTGCAGTAGGTTGTGGGACTTTGTGTTGTGTTGTAGGGCGTGTGTGTGTGTCTGTAAGAATACTGTATGAGTGTTTCTGAAGTTGAATTGTTGTTGTCTTTGGTGATGATTCAGCCTTTGCCAAGTAGCTTGTTGCTTTTGGAATCCAGTGTTTAGCTTTCATTTTAGCTGTGTGGTTTGAGGCATTGTAAGGTGTTGTTTCTTTCACATGATGAGTTTGTGATTGTGCAGTGAGTAATGCTAGTCTGAGTCTGGAGTTCTTGGTTTTGGGTACTATTGTGTTGTAGTTAGATCCCTGTTTGCCTGTTTAAGTCTCTCGATTCTCCATTGCCTGTTTATAGCATAATTGATTCACACTTGTGGTGGACTATATTAATGCAGGTATTTGTCCAAGTTTTTGAGTTTCACTGGTTGTGCATGTAGCTGTTTGAGTTTTTATGCCCACTTTGAGTGGTTTCCATTGTTGGCACTTTCCTTGTGTGAGTTTCAGGTTAGACATCCACAGGGTACTTCAACATCTTGTGTTTGATCATGGAACTATTATGCAAATGAGGGGTATTGTCACGGTCCTTGATCACACTTAAGGAGAGATCTTCAATTCTCCATGCAGGAAATTGTGGTAAATGATGGATTGTGTAGGTGTAGATATGGAAACATGGTTACCAGTACAGTAAAAGAGACCAAATATTGGCTTCAATAACCAAAGTTTTGACCACTCTCTGTAAAATCAGGGGTCTGGGGATGAGGCTATTCGCGATCGGGTTAATGTCTCAATGTGTTGAGACATCGTCCTTCAGCCCATGAGGAGTCACCTTCAGTTGAAGATCTCAGCCATTTTCAATACCAATAGATTGTGCTTGGTTGATAACTAGTCTTTCTTTCCACAATGTGACTCTCATAAACGCTTTTAGAGACTGTTTCAAGGGGGTGGACCTTTGCTTAAGAAACTCTCTCTGTATTAAATCAATATTAAAACATTTTTTTGAAGAGCGCCCCCAATTTCAAAAAATTGAGATTTTTACACCGGTTGCATTGGTAACGTGCTAGTAAACTATACCTGTTGAATGTTAAGCTGCTACAATTCTATGTGTCGCAAACGAAGGAATTTTGGTACTAGAAGAATTAATACGTGATCTCCGATAATATTTCACCGGCTGCTGGAAACGGTCTTCATATAAATAGCCGGGAAATAGCGACATTATCGTATCTATGCTCGTCTAATAGTTGTTTTATTGTTCGGCAAGTCAAGTTAGAGGTCATTTTCTGAGTGCCTATTTCATCATGGACGGACATAAACTTAGCATTTCTATATCCCCCCCCCAATTCTAATTACAAAATCGCATCATTTTTGATAATACTCATTTTTGAGGCATTCTCGTTCGCAGTGTAGTTTTTTAGACAATTAACCAACACAGCTGTGCAAAATATCAAATTTTGAAAATTGGGGGCCTCTTCAAAAATTGTCTAATAATTGCTTTTAAGGTTACTTTTAAGGCGGTTAGCAGCTGGTCTCTGTCCGAACATGGGTGCTTCACATTAGATTCTGTTGCGCTACGCTCTTGATGCTTGTAACACTATGACGCATGTACAGTGGATGAATTCTGCTAGGATTATAACTTCTCTGTAAGGTTTGGACAAAGACAATCCTGTGATAATCGGCAAGAGACATTTAACGCTGGATCAAGATCAAGCTTCTGGCAATGGTTTGATTTTTCCCGTACAGGGCAGGCATACTCTTGCACATAAGTAGCACAGGGCAAGTGTTGTCGATCTGAGGTATGTGGGCGAGCACCCCATCTTGTGCCAGTGGGTTTGTTCACGGTGTTTTTGCATGTACATACTTTACTCTTCAACCCCAAATGACCTTTGATTCAAATGGCAGATACCAGTGTGCAAGAGGTGAAGTTAAAAGATAAAGTTAAAGTGTTTTCATAGTAAAGGTACCCATCAGTCTGCAGAAATTCATGGTCCAATTTTGAAGAATGTGGAACACTGATTTAAATAACTTTTCACATAATTTACGGGTATAGGTGAGTAGAGATAAAAAGTGAAACATTTTTTGGGTTAGTGACCACCTTTTTATAACAATTTTTGTGCTCAAAATGTTCACTTTCTTGGGATAAAATTATAGTAGCAAAAATAGTGGTATGAATAGTTCTGTTTGTAGAACTGAACAAGATTACATGGGCTCACCCGGTACCAAAATTGAAAACATCACCGAGTGTTCTTATTTGCGCAAGAAATTGTTCAATTTGACATAACCGTTGTGTCCTAACATAGTGTGTCAAACTTTTTTTGAACTTCAGATGTGAATATTTTTTCTATTGCTCCCATTTCATCTACATGGCACAGTGTTCTAACTCGGGTGCAATTCTAGCAATGTACTCTGCATAATTTTTCAGATATTGCTGCAGTTCATAGCAGTTGTAACAGTGTGTCAAATGTTACAACCGTTAAAGACACTATCATTGATTTGCTAAAGCAGAGAACCGAAAAAAATATCAAAAATAATAATTTTTTTCCATGTCTGTAACAGTACAGATATCCTAACATGCCTTGCAAATGATAAGACCAGAAGCAACTTAATAAGGACAAAATCGGATATTTTCGTCATTACTGTCCGTACGGCACTTACTACAAAATTTAATTGAATGGAGATTCATTTCTTTAAATTCTGCCATTTTCTTCCTTTTCTGACACAGTTAGAAAAAGTATTTTATGGAAAATCTACAGACCTATCCTTCACTTTAAAGCTATTGCAGCAAATTTGAAATATTTTGACACTTTTGGGAAAATCACTGATAGTGTCTTTAACATTTCCCCCATATACTCACTGTAGGATAATTTTCAGAACAAAGTAGGGGGAGAAGTAGAGAACCTGTGGTCTCCCCTGTCAGTAACTGCTTGCCAGTGTAGTGAAGCCAACCTGTACACCAAACACAGTTCTTCTATAACATTTCTCAAGTATTCCCATATCATGACTAGAGGTCAGTGCAGGCCTTTTTTAAGGTCTGCCTTGACTATAGCGTCATTGAATGTGGAGGGTTTTTCTAATGCAAAAAGTAACATCATTGCTGACATGTGTAACAATCTACATTGCGATGTCCTATGTCTGCAGGAAACCCACAGCGGAACTGATAGTCATCACCCAACCATACCAGAAATGGTCCTTACCATCAAGAGACCACATCTACATGTGGGAGTGCTAATGTGAAACAGGCACTGTTGGAGAAGCACGCTGTTCAATATCTGCTGACAACAACATTGATTCCTCACCATTGAAGCTCAGCTCTGTCATACATCAGTCTAATAACCTCCATCAGTAGATTTCAAGCACCCTAAATTCCATCTCTGGAATAACACCAAACCTCATTCCTTCTTTGGCGAATGTCAACAGCCTATTTAACCAATGGGGCTGCAATGACCCCAATAAAGGCGGACAGACTGTCGAGATGGTTAGACAGACAACATCTATGTCTCCTTCAAGAGCTCTAAACTGCTCATGTTATAAGCCCATGGAAGAAAGGTTACAACCCTAACCTAGCTATTGTTAGTTAAAACCACCCCCCCTCTCTACCCTGTGTAGCAGATTGTTTCTGGATCCTGTTCCTTAACTCAACATGCCAATCGGTATCCAAGTCCACGCTGTGCAGTAAGACCAAATAAAGTCCCCTTTAAGCATCGATCACTTACTCCCCCTAGGGATCAGGACAGCAAGGATTCACTGATGCCCTGGATCAGAATGTGCAGAGGATTGCTCCAAGCCTCATAACTATGAAAATTTGCGCCAACTAGTGAACATACTGCGGAGATTTCATACCGAGCGTAGGATGGATATATATACCAAGGATTGTGCTACAGAATATCAATAGTATATCACTATGTTTGGGGGGGGGGGGGGGGGAAGCTTATCCTTTCTCGGCTCAAACAACGGCTAAAGGTGAAGTTTCGGAGAGGATCTCCCAGGAAAAGATCAAAACCTTGGTATACTTTAATTGAATCCACTGTATGACCCGTAACAGCAAGAAAGCATCCGAAAGCTCCGAGGGGATCCACAGACCTCTACAGGAGCCAAATGGCACACCCACCAAGTTTGCCGCCCCACCAATGCTTTTAATTGGCAAGTGGGCATGCCAAGAACCCAAGAAGATCAAACTAGACCGTAAGAGTTTTAGTGGTGGCGACCTGGTTTCACTCGCCCCTTCACATGGACGAATTGGAATCCAGTATTACTATAACTTTCAACCAGGAAAAGCAGTTAATGGATTCTACGAACATTACCAATGTTCTGTTTTCCACTGCAAGAACTCGGATTCCGGGTTCTGCGTATGTTTATTATTTTTATTTATAAATATATTTTAACCTCCAATATCTAAGTTTCTGCGAGCTTCGTATAACCTCCAAAATCAAACAATGTGCTTCACCTCAAAAACTTCAAAATCAGATTTTGTGTTTTAATCTAGTATATTTTAAAACTCCAATGTCGGAGTTCTTGTGTATAACGCAAGAACTTAAATTTCGGAGGACCTGCATCCGCTGCTAAACCTCCGATTTTCTATATTTTGTACACCGATTGCCCGATTTTTACTAGTTGTCAGGTAGAAGTTTATGTGCACACAGCCTGAAGAATGGGGAAATGGAGGCCAGACTTTTTCTATTGATAGAGTTTAGTTCATAGGACCTAAGCCATAATTTTTTGGATGGTGTGCAAAATTTGTTACAGTGCCATTTTTTGAAAATCCAATATGGCTGCTACCAGTCCCAAATCACTAATAATCCCCTTAAGTATTTCCGATAGACAAATATTTCTCGGTACTTACCGGTGTTTTAAGCAAGAGAAAGTGCTGGTAAAGTATTTTTTTATCATTACATTGCCACAAAATCCAATATGGCGCTCAAAAGTCAATATGCTCTCGGACCATTAAATGAGCTTAACACCTCCATTATACCTATTTACACTACTTGAATACATGCTGAACACCTAAAATATGTTCTGCAGGAGTTCAAAATACGTTACAATTGATCACACTCTGCAGTGTTCTTTAACACCTCTAGAATGCATTTGCAACGCATCCGGACACGTCAAGTGTCTGCCATTTTGGGGGGGGGGGGCAGTTTTGTAGAGGCTTAGATTCCCAGTGTCTTTTTGCATGCTTTATGCTTTACCCTTATGAGATACATGTAATTGTCACTAGAAACCCTTCTTTGGCATTTCTCTGTAATGGCATTTGTCAAAATTCAATAGGCATCCAATACAGCGCCTTTAAAAATAGTACAACCTACATTATATGTGTATATATGTAGTTCCTCAACTATTATTATTATAAAGGTGTAAATTAAGGTTGGATAAGTATTTGTCCATTTGACATTCTTATCTGGAATTTCTGTTTTTTTTTTTTTTTTTTTTAAAAAATTGTTAAGATGGGGGCCAATGGCTGTCTTTTTTACCTTCTTTAAAAACTATAAATGACGATAGATCGGTGTGTATTTAGTTAAAAACACCCAAAGATTGTTCAAGTTTAAATTACAGTATTTTTTTTTTTTTTTTAATTTTAATTAATAACTCGTATCTTGTATATTTGGTTTTGACAACATACTTAAATTCAAATGACGGCCAATATATTATGACTATATGAACAATTCGAAGGTTTTAAAGATCTTCAAAGGCAGCCATATTGGCTTCCTTCTTGATTTGTAAGCTTGTTAACACACTTGAAATGTCAGATATGAGTTCCTACGGGTATAGAGCGCAGAATTATGCCGCATCACAACTACTTGATGAGTTATGGTCCACTTTTGAATGATTTCAGGGCATATTGGGTTTTGAGGTGGCCATATTGGATTTGATGGTTAATGTTGTGATCAAATCACGTCAATACCCGGTCCAAAAGATTCCTCGTGCTTTAAAACCTGGATCTAGTGCCTAAAATTATGGTCATTTGAATGAATTTTGGAGAGTGATAGCGGCCCATAATTGGATTTCAGAAAATGGCACTGCACGATTTTTCACACCCTCCAGAAATTATTAGCTTAGGTCATCATTGACCAAAAATCGATCATAGAAAAAGTCTGTACGCCATTTCCACCCTGTCCCACAATTCCTCCTACTATGTCGCAACCGGTTTACAGACCGTCCTTTTGTTCTAATGCTAAAGTGCCCTGACTCAAGATTTTTTTTTCCGGTCAGATTCTTGTTTAATAAAACTCCCCCACATATGAGG
>JAMKCH010033689.1:0-14742 GCA_023653785.1 Ophioderma brevispina
AGGGGCACAGCCCTGGTGAGGATCCAGGGGGGCTCTGGGTTTTGCCATCTTAAGAAGGTAAAAGTAGTGTTTCAGAGCACAAATTTCCTCATCAATTAGTTTGAAGCTCCTTTCTCTTCGTGACTGCCATTTAGTCTTATCCACTTGGTCTAATGGCCTTTTGGCTAAATCCAATGGTCTAACCCAATTTAGTCTATAACCTTTAGGTTAATAACGCATTAGTCTAATTGCCATGTAGTCTCATATTCATCGGGTCTCATCTCATATCGTCTAAATATCCATATCGTCTATAACCAATTTGGTCTAATCCAATTGGTCTAATACCCACTTGGGGGTCTATATATAAGGTAAAGGGTAAAGGATCACAGGAACGAGTGCCCACCTCTCTTTCGAAGCGATTGGTCCAGACTCCACCATATAATGTTGCTGTAAGGGATCGCCACACCTCCTCTACAACGAGTCTGTTTAACCTTCCCACATTGAATAATGCTGGTTACCCATTTATATACCGGGTAGAGAGGAGAATTGAGGTAAAAGCGCCTTACTCAAGGGCGAAAACATTGGCCGCAGCGGGCTCGAACCCGCAACCTTCAGGTCATGAGTCAGCCGTCACATCCCCTGGACCATGGTGGCCCTCTTGGTCTAATATCCAGTTGGTCTAATACCCAATTGGTCTAACACCATGGTCTAATACCCATTTGGTCTAATACCCATTTGGTCTACTATTCCATTTGGTCTAATATCCATTTGGTCTAATGTCAATCTTGGTCCAAATGGGTATTAGACCAAATAGATATTGAACCGTTTAGAATGCCCCATGCCCACGAGCAGATCATGCCTAACCCCCACCCCCCCCCCCCGGTTACCCTGGTAGAACTAAAAAGAGATCCACCTACAAGGGTGCCGGCTCTGGAGAGATAATGGAGGCCATCAGCACATGTACACATCAGGAAGGCATCCAGTCCTTTTCTTTTGCTGCAATAAATTCTCACACAGCAGTATTGCTGTAATGTAAGGTGAATCCGGCCACCCCTGTTAGCGGACAAAACTGGGTTTAAAACTTTGGTCTACCTAACTACCATGCAGAAAGTAGTGCACTACTATTTTTGAGCCATGTAGTCATTCTAGTCCCATTACCTTCTTCAAGTCAGTGACGTCAGCGCTTATAGACAGATGTTTTGCAATGTGTATTTTCACACGCCTTTATATGCACGCGTGAGTAGCCAGCGCTTTGATCACGACCCCGTTTTATGCGGGGACTACTACTACACATTGATGTCACCGACTCGAGGAAGATAACAGCACTATAGTGGGTAATAGCTTGTATAGAATTTGGTGTATCTTCTACTTATGCATGGAATTAGACTCGTAAACACAAGACCCCAGGCCCAAGACATAAACCGGTTTGGTATGATTGTTTTAAATAAAGATTAATAAAATTAAAAATCATATTTTTGTCATTGTTGGTATAAAGATTGGGTACTTATCACTGACAAGGCAGGTATAGAAATGGGCAATGAAAAACCGGTGGTATTATGATGAGTCCTTAAACTTATAAATATTGGTCTAATTCTAGAACCTTGGGGTAGGTTCCTAACCTATGACATCAAACTTAGGATTTGAGAGACAAGGGACCGTCTTCATTTTTTTTTTCAGAGCCAGAGGGGAGTCCCCTGTGCCATTTTGCAGATGAGTTGAATTCTGCAGTAATGGCTCTTTTAGAATCACATATGGAAGCAGGCCGGGCACTCCGAGTAGGATAGGAGCCCTGCAACCATGTTTTTGTAGAAATCACTGCCCTCAAAATTGCGAATGAGTCTATTTCTATTGAAGCATATAGGATCCCTGTATGAAGGTCCTTTCATTAAATGTTTTTCTTTTATGAACATGATCTATGTCCTCTATTAATTTTGGAGTTCTAGTGTTGGGTGTGTATTGCGATACAATTTCAGACAAAGAATAAAATCTTGCAGTTTCAAATGGTCCTTAAAACAGCGTTTCTTTGATTTTAGTCTCTGCCAAGACTGCTGGGAAATAGGAAGTTTGGTTAAAACGTTGCAGCGATAGATAAAGGGTGAGTAACTAATAGGAGAGAGTATAGTAGAAAAGGATCAGCCACGTAGAGTTACACTACGCAATGATTGAAGCTTTTACCATACATGTTTGGATATTATTTAAGACACAGTTTTAGGTAACATCTTTATTTGAAATGACTTTTTTTTTTAATGTTTTTGAAATGTTGTTTATACTTGGGGATTGAGTTTTAAACACTTTAAATCAGTTATGAGATTTCTTTTTTACATTTCTGAAATAAAAGTGCAACTTAAAACTAGAAACCATCTACTCCTTTTTAATGCGTTTATTTTTTTCTTATTTCTTGAAAATTATGCCTGGCGACCAAACGTTTTTTTTAATACTTGTTTTTTAGGATCAAAATTCTCCTTATTCAAGAATTTACTTGTGCCCATACCTCCTGCATTCTAATGGGTGAAAACAGAGGCACAAGGGTCCCACAAACGCAGTGGTAACTCTATCTACATTTATTGCCCCAAATGGTTTTGACTACTTTTGTCTTGATGAATCCCATCTGGTTAACACTCATTTGGGCACTTCACAGACTTGCGTTGCACTTCTCTGGTGGACTGTTCAAGTGACAACATAATACGCATTACAAACATATCTAAACACATTATAGAGTACAGACTGTCCCATAAAAAATATACAATCAAACTAAAAAGGATAAAAATATACTGTGCATTGTTGCCAGATGTTTTTACTTATTTGTTGATAGATCCCCATCTAAATCCTCGCTTTATTCCATCCAATTTGATCGACCCTAAGCGGAGATATTGACAGATACACACAAAGGATAAAAATACCACTTTGGCCAGTTTTCACCTGAAGATTCAAGAAACAAAATATAAGGCGTTTAGCATCATTGTGGGATAAACCCTTTCACACCAAAGAATATTGTACAGAGCAGGGTGAATGTATTATCATGCATTGCACTAATTAATATATTATTTTCAGTGAAAGCACCAGAAATTTACTATGTGGTGGATGAAAATGAGGGACTCACTCTCAGGGGACAAGTATCATGAATTCAGGAAATTTGGGGAATTTGACTGCTGAACTAATGTAACAGCCTACAAGTTTGTGATGGACAAATGTGCGGACAACGCTCTAAAATGTGGAAAGGACAATTTACCCCTTCCCCTATTCCCCACTGCCTCCAAGATGCCAGGAGGAATATGGATGAAGAAAGCAGTGTTCAAACAAAGAGCAATTAAAGGAAAGGATGGTTGGTGTTCAAAGGTGGCAGTTTACTTTCAACAAGGTTTTTTTATGTTCTTACCTTCTGCTGAAACTGGAGTAAAGCTGAGACTACAAGACTGTTTTTAATTGAATTTCCCAAATGCTACATGTATTATTAGCAATTGAGACCTTATAAAGTTATTAAATTATGTTTATCTCACAAGACACAGCACTTTATCCTACTTTTTATTTAATTTTTAATAAAGTCAATGTCTTGAAGCTGATTTCCAAATGGCAACTTTAGTTGATATCAGAAGAGCCCGAAACTGGCCCAACAGGGTTTTTCAACTGTCTCATATAATTAGCCATAACTTCCTGAACCAGACCCCCAAATTACACAACTAAAAATCTCATGAAAGCTGGAACACTCCTAAAAGAATCATTAAAACTCCACTTGAGATGAAAAACTTAAATTTTTGGCCAAAAAAAAAATCTTGATTGTATAGTTTTTTTTTGGACAGTCTGTTTTTATTATCATTATTTAACTTTCATATCCATTGTTGAAATTTAGTGGTGGTCAAGATAACACACACCACAACACTAGATTTGAATTGACTGTTACTTTGATTCTTTATATTTTTCTATCATCTTTTTTAACTGGGGAAGGGGAACTGTGCTCCATCTGGATCCTTTGGAATTAAGGGGATGACACTTAATTATATAAATTTCTCATCTTGTTTTAATCAATACGTATCTTAAAGTATCACATGGATATGTAATCCTTTTTCTTGTTAGAGCCTAAAAAAACAGAATTGGCCTTGCAAAATTAGTATTGTTTGAGACCAAATGGGGCACCTGTTTCACTCAACACATCCAAACCAAATACTTTTAGCTTTAAGATTTCACCGGTAAATTAGAAAAACAGTAGCTTCTGCAGAACCAAATTGTTTACCACCTTCTGGTAAAATCAAGGGTTCTATGGAAGAGGCTATAACCATCAGGCCATGGACCTTTAACATTGTAGCAGCCCCCACTGCAAATGAGGTGTTTTTTTTGGTGGACCCTCGCCTAAGTAACCTAAAAATTGAGAGAAATGGCGAATCTGGGTTGACAATCATGGTTGCTATCAATATTAAGTATAAAATCTGTAGAATATCAAAAAAAGATTGTCATTGATATGTTATTTTGATCCGACAAACAATTTTAACCGTATTCTTACAGGGAACACCTGACTGAAAAAGTGCTGTGACCACCAGGGCCATGGTGCATGATATTCTTCACGGTCCAGTAGCTCGAAATTTTGGGGATAACTACCCTAATTTCATATTGATTTTGGTAGGTAGAATTGGATGATCTTCAAGCAGAACGTTAGCTTTAAGTCTGAGATGTTTCGCATTGAGGAGAAAATTACGTTCTTATCTCGCCCATTTTGTACAGGAACGAAGGGAGGCAGATAAGTGGTGTGAAACCGGAACAAAATGTTGCATTTTTTACCTTGAACTTTATTTTATACCATAGGACATGTATCAGTTCTAGTCTGGCATATAAGACCATTTATATCTGTCAAACTTCATATCGCTTACTTCCAAATTCTTTTGTGTTGTTGCCCTGTTTGTTTATTATTACCTTAGATCTGCCACAGGAATTCTTCTTCACAGTAGATGCAATTTACAGACGGAAATTGGCACTCATTCTGGCAGATGTTCAGGTAACTGCCCCCTGAGAAGAACAGCACTGCAGGCTTGGGACGTGAAGATCCATTCAATCTCTCTACTTGCCAGATGTCTAAATGACCATTGAGATCTCTTAGTTTGAACTCATCTTGGCAGCCATTACTCTTATTCGGACAAAAGACCTAATGCTTTTTCCAGTTGCTTTCTAGGATAGCTGTCTTTGACGAACCTGTAACCTCAAGCTCCGACTCACAGTAGGGCAAGAAGTGGGCTTTTCTTGATTCTCACTGCCAAGGAAAAACAGTTTGATAAAATGAAAACAACATAGGAGAACAGACACTGCTCTAATTGGAATACTCTAAAAGCATAGCGAGTTTTAAAGAGCTGAGACATTTTCCAGAAAGAAGAAGTCCCCCAATTTTGTTGGAACCCAGGTTTTTGCATACTTGGAATGCTACCAATATATTAGATAATCTGAAAGTGAATATGCTAAATACGCTGTTGTTATGTAATAATATCATTAAGATGGCGATTTTGCATTTTCCGTCATTCACACAGCAATCAAAGCATTCTTTTCTATAGGGACGAGGAGCGATTGCATGCTAGTTAAAAACACAGTTTTTTGTTTTCTTTTGTTCTTGTTTGGCCAATGTGCTCGGTAGGTGTTCTACCATAAAAAAACTGCACTGCTGCAAATCATTGATAGATTTTCATGATTTCTCACTTCCATTTTTGTGTCACCTGCCTTAAGGCAGGAAGACACATAGGGATCACTTTGTCCACTGTTGATGTCTGTTGATGTCTGTTGTTGTTGTCTGTTGTTGTGAAAAGGGTTAAGATTTACCTGTAATATCCACATACTTTGATGGATTTAAACCATTATTATGTTTGTGTGGATCCAAGTGTGGGAAAATATTGGATCCAAAACATAATAATGATAAAATTGGATGATTTTCGCCCAATATTTATTGGTCTCGTTATGAGTTTTAAAATATTGAACTCATAACTCGACCAATAAATATAGGCTCAACCAATCCTATTTTTTACCAAACGTGGGTCACAGGTACAACATGGCATCCCTCATGCATGTTGATGAAGTCAAAGGTCACATACCAAGGTCAAAGGTCATGTGAGGCCAAGTTGTAAAATAGGCTGAAAATGTAAAATTGACCTCATTTGAAAAGTTGAAGTTCAATTGGAACCAAACTTGAGTCATAGGTGCAACATGGGATCCCTCATTTGTTGATGAGGTCAAAGGTCACATACTACAGTCAAAGGTCATGTGAGGTAAAGTTGTAAAATAGGCTGAAAATGTAAAATTGACCTCATTTGAAAAGTTGAAGTTCAATTGGAACCAAACTTGGTTGATGGAGTTTACAAACCCTCATTTGTTTATAAGGTCAAAGGTCACATATCAAGGTCATGTGAGGCCTATCATTCACAAACCACAATGGCAGGCGACACAAGCGGTCCGAGGACCGATGTTTTTTTAAAATTATTATAAAAAATGGTATCAAGCAAGTTTTAAGCATTTGAAATATTGTAATTTATGAAATACTTTTAATAATAATAAAAGTAAAATATGTCAAATACCTTATATAGTTCTGAATACAGCCATAGCAGAACCTACATCCACACGGTGTCTGCATCGGCCATCTCAGCACCAGATTGCACAAGCCACAGTGAAATTGCTTATGAACTTTCTTTTTGAATAAATCTGGTGGAAAGCCCTTCTTGGAAAGAAGTGATTGTGGTGGACTAGTGGACAACAGGCTGTCTACTAGGCCATGACTCTGTAAGGAACTTGCCATGTAATAAATCAGTAGTTAAAGCTGGACTGATTCAGTTGATTTCTCTTATTGGTTCCCTTTCCTGTGTTAAATCTGCCTTCTGGTGAAATCAGTATTGGTAGGTGGGTTGCAAATCTGTTTTAACAGCAATATAAAACAAAATTTGAGTTAGCTCAACATAATAATCTAAGAGGTGGGTGACCTGATCATGATCCAATTTTAATAGGTTTTTCATCAAAAACATCCCCTTACCATAAACTACAAATAATTTTGGAAGTGATGCATATAAGGCTGTTAAGAGCCTCATTTTCAGCACTGTTGTCACCCACAGACCCCATTTGTTTTACCACTGTCACCCAAAGACCCCTTATTTTTGCCTATTTTTTGTATATTCAATTCTATAGGAAATTGAAACTTCAGTAGAAATGAAAGTGCTGATTGGACAGTGGCGTACCAAAGCAGTTGATCCAGGGGGGGGGGCAACATTTCTAAGTCGTCCCGCCAGAGGGGGCAAAATACACAAGCCGTCCCGGTGATTTTCTCCAATTAATTCTGAACTTAATTGAACTTTTGCTAAAATCGGCACTTGGCACAATACATTTCCAAGAGGGCACATGTGGTGTAGTGGATCAGCGCTCGCATCATAAGCATAAGGTTGTGGGTTTGAGCCCCGCTGTTGCCAATGTGTTATGCACTTGGGCATTGGGCAAGGCACTTTACCTTGCTTGCCTCTCTCCACCCAGGAGTATAAATGGGTACCGGCATATGCTGGGAATGCAAAACAGACTCACTGTGCAGGAGGAGTGGCGAACCCCCACAGCAACATTATATTCATGAGGGAGTCGGGCCCAAATGCCAATGACAGAGAGATGGGCATTTGCATTTGCATTTTTTTATACATACATTTCCAACAAAATTTCTTCAATATGCTCTTAAATATCAAATGATAAAACATAGGAGCCTTAATATATGAGGCTAAAGACAGCCAGTGATTTTTGCCCTTATTTGTGGACCTGTTGTAACTATCAACAAAATATGTTTATTTCATGGGTATCACAGACTCATAGCCATTGATAGTAAAGCTAGGGAGTTTCCATAACCTAACCCATCTGACATACTTTTTTCTGACACACTTATGAATTCGGAAACCTTAACAGAATAAACATGTGCTTCCTTCCGTGAAGGGTTTCCGAATTCATAAGTCTGTCAGAAAAAAGTGTGTCAGATGGGTCAGCGTACGAAAACTCCCATAAAGCTACAGAGATCACAGACTGGTCAAACAGGGTGGATGCTGAGGGAATAAATTTTGGCATGTGTTCCCTTGTGTTTAACACCATGATCCACTGTCATAAGTGTGTCAGAAAAAAGTGTGTCAGATGGGTCAGCGTAAAGAAACTCCCATAAAGCTACAGAGATCACAGACTGGTCAAACAGGGTGGATGCTGAGGGAATAAATTTTGGCATGTGTTCCCTTGTGTTTAACACCATGAACCACTGTCTACTGAATAAAACCATTCCAGCATTAATCCAAAGATTCCAGGTGATTGTGAGCATGCTCTTCGAAAACTTTAAACCTGTTTATCTGACAAACATCTGGATGTCTAAAACATGTTGCAAATAAATCAAGAAAATACAGAATTTATTTCTTTGCCATACGCCGTGTTTTAAAAAATCTGCCTTCATTATATATCTATCTGTTCCTGCATCTGTGTGTGTAAAGAAGCTTAGGGTTATATTTGATTCTACCATGAGTATGTCCAATCAGATTGGTGATATCAGTAAAAGTGTCCTTGGGATAATCACGACTCAATTAGTGATGCCTATCTGGGGTACAGGACACAGATCCCTAGTATGGCGGTGAAGGTGCAACCCCACATGGATATCAGGAGATGGGGGAGGTTGTCTCAGGACACAATGGAGACAGCATCCTCCGCCTCTCTTTTGTCTTGTAAAAACAGTGTGGGTGCCAACTGGTGCTGACGCGTGGCTACTCCTCTCTTTATCTCCTTTATTGAGTTAAGTAGGTCCATAGGTATTTAGGTCAACCCAACTATGGTAAAATAGTACCTGCTACCTTGTAGGTTAGTTCGTGTGTGCGAAAAAGGCTAAGGGACCATCCCTGACAGCAGGGCCGCCGAGAGAAATTGCGGGCCCGGGGGGAACATTAGAGTTACGGGCCCCCTTTACCAACTTCGTTTTCCAGTTAACCCCATGGGGGGGGGGTTTGAAGTTGCAGTGGCTGCAAAGCGGCCATGACCCGGCGCGGGGGTGTGGGAGCTGTATATTAGTTGATCGATGCAACGTAATGGTTTTTTTTGTTTAATTATGAATATTTTGTTTATGGAGACAGTGCAGGGGGTGGGTGCGGGTGTCCAAGCCCTGCATTGTTCACTTTCCAAAATACATTTTCTCATGAAAATTTGATAGAAACAAATATAAATTGGAGAGTGTTTCACTTTTAACATGTTTAATGATATAGGCATGATAAACGGTTTTTAAAAAGTAAAATATATAGCTAATGGTTTTAGTTCTGTTTCAAATAATAATATAAAAAGTATTCATGGAGAGTTCATATATGAAGCGGCCCGAGGTGGGTGCAGGCACGAAGCGCAGAACCTTTGCAATGTTCACTTTCCAAACACATTTTCTCATGTATATTTGTATAGAAACAATTTGAAATTGGTATGTAGTCCACTTTATAATTCATGACCAACCGTTTTTTAAAACAAATTCTTAATTGTTTTTATTTAATTTCTCAAACCAAGAGAGGCCCCTGCACTAAATTTATTAACCGCGCGTAGCGCGAAAAATGGAAATTTCGTAGTATTTTTTCAACGTAAGTAGGTATCATTGTCGCAGGAGGGGCAAACGGGCCTCCTGTATCCACCAATGTTTTTCTCTTGTTCCCTTCTCTCCCCTCCCTCTTTCAATCCACATCTCTCACTTTCTCTCCCCTGACTTTTGTCATAACCGCAAGGGCTGACTTTTATTTTTTACGGGTCCCTAGGACCCGGGCCCCCTAGGACCCGGCCCGGGGTCAATTACCCCCTTTGACCCCCCTCTCAGCGGTACTGCATGACGAAAGGCCCCCCCCACCTGCTTTTTTTTTCTGCCTTGCAGAGTGTCACGTGAAAGACAAGGGCTTAAGGGACCTTCCCAACAGAAGGGTAGTAGACCTGTGCAATCCCAGCTACTATTTCGCTAATTGACAAGATGAATTGTTTACAATGGTAAGCACCAGGGTTAGCCCTGATTTGAAGTCTTTTCCTTTCTGAGTCAACCATTGGTCCTATACAATATGCATGATGGTTTGGTCCTAAGCCTACTGACGGTCCAACCCTGAGATTGACAAAAGATGCTGGACAACTTTGTTTAGACACAAAAATGCCTTCATCATCAGCACATTTAATGTCAGACACTATCAACAACAGTCAAAAAAGAAGAACTTGTACATAAAGCACAACTTTATACCTTGATGGTCATCTGCATACAAGAACAACGCATTGTCCATTGAAACCTCTACCTACAGAGAAATATTCATGGCTATGCACTTAGACGGCTCTAGCCTGGAAAACAAGAGAAATGCAGCTACAGGAGGTTGTGGGGTTTCTTTTATCACCAAAGGCTCTCAAGTCCATGGGCCAACCTTTGTATTAACCTTAAAGAGTCGCATCTTGAAGCTTTCACTGATGGTAATCCTGAAACAACTGGCATTTGCTGTTACAGCCCACACAATGACTATCCAGAAGAAACGGTTTCTCACTTTTACCATGAACATTCCACTGCCACCAGTACAGTTTCAGCCCATACTCTTCTGTACATCCCTGGAAATTACAATGCTAAGCTTGGGCCTGATGACGCGCTGTTTACCTGCCAACAAGATCCAACAAAATGAATGTACCTGAATGACTTCAGGGAACAATTTAACCTTGTTGCCACTAACACAAGATACCAAAATCAAGCAGGATACTGTGGACCCACCGCCGCCCAAATGGAGAACTGTCCAACTGGAACTATATTCTTGTCAGAAAGAAATGATTAACAGCATTAAGAATTCAAGAGCCTACAGCACTTTTGAGTGTCAGTCTTATCAAGATTATCTCTTGCCCGGAGCCATATTAAGGTGAAAGTCTCGTCATCCTCACACCCTCCCCTCTCTCCCTTTAAACACTTGACTAAGGAATGTAGTGGGGGATCCAAAGCTTGTGAGCAGTATACTGTAGCAGTACATAACAGGTTCACCACTCTTGTGATGAGCTTGAAAACAAGAACTCCAGCAGAGTATATGATTCCTCACTCCGCCACAAGAAATGGCATTGCCTCAAACGACAACGTCACAAAGCCAAAGAAAAACTGAAGTCTAAATCATACTAATCCACCAGAAGCTCCAAGCAGAACCTTGATGCTGCTAAGACTGCACTTTATGATGCTTACACTGTGGTGCTGGAGGACACGTTAAGTCACCAAGGCTGAACACTTGACACCCTACATATTGAAAATAAGCATGCTGCTGGCCTAAGAGACCCTGAGGGCGCTGACTGCTGAGAGAGGCTACCCCACCATAAGAATCAAAGTTGAAACAACTGCAGAGCACCTTGGACACATGGTTTTCAGCACTTTATTTCTCTACTTGGCAGCAGTTTTCAGAATAACACTAACCTTGAACCTTTCTTCAATCACAAACTAGCAGACACCCTTACCATCCAGACTGGACCTTCACTATAGAGGACTTCAGATATGCCTGAAGAAACCTGAACACACCAGACACCTGTCCCGCCAACATGCCGCCGTATCTGGAAGAATCCACTATTCCATGATCAACTGTTAGAATTTTTGTAACAACACCTACATGGGAAACAACCAGCTCCATTTTCACACCATTTAACATCATTCTCTACCAAGAACGCGACCTCCCACAACCTCCAAAACTACAGAGTAATCACAGAGTCACACTGCCCTCTCAGATCTACGACTCCATGCTGCTCAACAGATCACTCCTCACATAGATCCCATTCCTAGATGGAACAGAATGTTCTCGCAAAGGCAGATCAACATTACGTCAGATATTTGCCCTCAGACGGATCATAGAAGAGTTGAGAATTTCCAAGAGAAAAGCCTCAATTGTGTTTGTAGATTTTTCAAAGGCTTTTGACAGTGTAAACAGGTCTGTAATGCTGCATATTCTCGCCAACTACGGTGTCCCAGATGAGACTGTCAAGGCAATTGCCATCATGTATGATAACCCATATAGCTTTGTGCAGACCATGGATGGGCCCACAAAGGAGTTCCTAACAACTACTGGAATCCTCCAAGGAGATACTCTTGCTCCCTATCTCTTTGTAGTCGTGGTTGATTACATCCTCAGACAGAGTCTTGACATCATGAACGACAAAGGACTCACCATCAAACCCAAGCGTTCTAGACGTCACCAAAGTCAGTATCTCACAGACCTTGACTACGCAGATGATCTAGCTCTAACAGCTGATCTGATATGTGGTGCACAAGATCTACTAACAGCACTCGAGAATGCTGCAGACAAAGTCGGCCTACATCTAAATGCCAAGAAGACGGAATATAATGACCGTCAATGAGGAAGATGATCATCAACCTATCTGCACTGCAGATGGTATAGCCAACTCAAAGAGGTCAAGGACTTCAAGTATCTCAATACAAACTTTCTGTCTACTTTTCGTATTCCACGTAGCTCCACATGTACTGACCCCAAACGTTTAACTATTACATAAGACATTGGACGCATCAGTACGGCGCTGCATATCTACAAAACCAAAAGTGCTAGAATTTTTTGTCGCAAGTTCTACGTTCTTCTAGCATATCTACAATAAATATATATTTTTTTCTGAATATTTGAGGGAAAAATAACACCCGCAAGCCTCCATTTACACTTAAAATTTAACAAAAAACATCAGTCGGAAAAGGCGTGCAATTTCGCATTGAATTTCAATTCTACAAGACTTGATTTCGACTTCCAACAGCAAAACCGCGTTATGCCGCTAACGGATCATCGCAGATTTTTTGTCGCAGGTGCTAATCCAAGTTAAGAGTGTATACTTACTGGTTAACCTTTTAATTTTTCATTTAATAATAAGATAAAGCCCGCAAGCCTATTTAAAGCTGAAAATTTTAACCAGGTTTTGTCAGTTTTGAAGTGGAAATTTCTCTGTGTAAGACAGAGCGTTCACTGTTGGGTCAAACAAAAGTCAAGTGAACGCGAACGTCTACACAGAGCTTATCTGAGGAATCGGAATTCAATCCTAATTTCACTGTGTGTAACCGTCTCATATTTTGTCATTTTAACAGTTAAATCGACTTTTGAGGATATTTGGATATATGTATTGCATTATGTGGATAATCTTTCTATTTTGTGACATCTAAAATGCTCTAAATGATGTTTTTAGATTACAAAATCATACTAGAAACACTTCAACCAACTAGACTGTTTTCACTTCGTGGCACCCTGGCACGAGTCCCGGCAAAATGAGGTATATCGTTATAGTGTCTATTTCGCAGTACCTTTAACTTCGTGTTTTTAATTACAACAAACTATTAGGAATTTAACAATGACAGAAAAATATTTGCCTACAATTAAATTGTTAATTATAAATTTGACAATTCGAAAGAATCGCTAAATTGTCTTCAATTAGCGTAAAACCGATCAATCAAACATTACAGTAAACGTGCGCGGTAATTGGAACGGTGTGCATGCACGAAAGGTCGTGTTGCCTTCTCACACAGTAGATAGTTTGAATTGTAGGATCCTATGTTGCCGACAGCAAGAAAGACTTCCTGTCACAAAAAGGACAAGCTTGGAATGCCTGCAATAAACTTCACCACTTATGGCAATCTGGTATCTCCAATTCAACCAAGCTGAAATTCTTTAGAGCCTGTGTAGAGAGTATCCTGTTATATGGATCTGAGACCTGGACTATGAAGAAAGAGCTACATGATAGACTAGATGGCACCTACACAAAGCTTCTTATGCGAGTTCAAAACATATCCTGGAGTGAGCACAAGACCAAAGCACAGATATATGGAGATATCCCTCCAATTTCATTTTCTGTTGCCCAACGCCGTGCACGATTTGCTGTCACATGTTGGAAGTTACCGTGCCAAAACAGGGGTCGTCGCCCTTTTAACTACATTGATGTGATCGCTCGAGACATCCAGCAGGATCCATCTGACACCCCCAACTTAATGACAAACAGGGACATTTTGGCGCTACATGGTGAACAGCATCTCGGCTGCGGCCGTTGGATAGATAGTAAAAGTGTAAATTACCATATTCATAACTTAAAGGGGGATGGTCCGATTTAAATATATTAAGTTTTCATCTTGATTGAATGACCAAGACCCTGATGTGCAAATGCCAGGCTCTCATATCATGTAGAGAACACAATAGACATAAATCAGAACAAGCACTTTTAAACGGCTCCCCAAAACATACTTATATCCTGATGCTTAAAACTTTGGATTTGTTAGTTTTGCTGTAATGTCATGTTGAATATTAATTTCATATTTTAAGTATTTGCTGTAAGGCACTGTGTTCTCTGTAGAGTGCCATATAAATGCATTTATTATTATTATTTTTTTTATAAAATCAAGTATTATACCCATAAGAGCATTGATTTGGGCTCAATCATTTCAGGTGAGGGCTAATATATATGGAAAAATATCAATTTTAAAAATCATGAGGGTGCACTATTTTCTAAATGTACCAGTGTCTCTTTAAAGTTGCAACGACAGATAAGTCATCCATATTTTCTGTGATATGTAGTTATTTCATATAAATTAGACCCTCAATATATTCCCTACCTTTCATTTGGCTACAGAAATAAGTTAAAATGAAAACAAAAGGTGATTTGTATATGCTTATATTTCAATAGAAAATATAAGCTGGATTTCCTATTTGCTCCTATAGGAAATCAGAAATTTTACAATTTTTGTACCAAAGAAACAGTTCTCAGCTTTATCCTCTCAGAGGTGGATATTTTTGATAGTAAACTTTA